>JASAMZ010013208.1:0-12095 GCA_030248115.1 Linhomoeus sp. GSCO2_2 | reverse complement strand
GGCCAGATTATCACCTAGGACGTCACGCCTACTACTTGCGCTACCTGGTCGAGTGCTCCAAGTGTTACAATGCCGAGGAGGTAGCCGCCCAGTCGGGTGTACTCCCGAACGAGCGCCGACTGACGATTTGGAAGAACAAAACGGCGATTCTAATGACCGGAGCGATAGTGGCGCTGTTTGTGTACGCATTTGTGCTGTAAAAACGGTTCTACAGTACTCCCTGACGTCGCGCATAGTTGACTCGTCGGTATAATAGTTTGCAAAAGAGTTAGACGCACTATCCAAACGCCGCCAAACCAATTTGGCGACTCAGCCGGACTCGAACCCAGTTCAGCCCGTTGCCTCTGGGGTGCGAGCCTAACGTCTTAGCGCTCCGCTACATTGGCGCTATGCATAACAAGTTTGAAACCGAGCTTATATACGCACACTTCGGCATTTACCAACCGCAACAGTTTTCGACCGGTAGCTTGACATCGCGCAAAACAGAATACGCGCCAACGAACCGATTTCGGAGAGAATGGGCGTGCCGATAGCTGAGAAGCGTGCGCCGCTCCGCAGCTACCGGCACCGCCCCACAACACACGCCACAAAACAATCAAAATCTACTCTTCGGTCTTCCAAGCCGCCGCCGCCGCGGCCCCTTCAGCGTCGTCGCAGTCCATGTAGCCCTCCGCCGCCAGAGCGCCCTCGCCGTCGTCGTCGTCGTCGCCGCCGCCGTCGTACGCCGGATTGGAGAATTCCGGCGAAGGCGACCTTTCGCGCTCGGCCCGCTCGCGCTCCTCGTCATCGCGCCGCTGAGCTTCGAGGCGGAACGCGTGGGCGAAGACGCCGCAGGTGTACCAGTGCCGAAGCTCGTTTTCGTAGCGGCGCTCCGACTGGGTCCACTCCAGGGTGGCCGCCGCCGCTTCACGGGAGTGGACCAGCTAAATACGACGGTTACAGTTACTCACTCCAAGTAAAATTGGCTTCCTTAGAGTAAACCGTTTCACCACCAAAGCCCCCCCCCCCTCACCTGCACGTACTCCGGACCGTAGTTGGAGCAGCCGTGATCGTCCGCCAGCCGATAGACGCACTCTTGTCGAAAAGCTTCGGGCGACCCTCGGCCCCGCGGCTCCACTCCGACCATTCCATTTCCCAGGGGTAGGAGAAGGAGAAGACGTCGCGGATGCCCGTCTGCCGTATGGGCTTGCCGCGCTTGAACCTGCACCGATTCAATCCGTTCCGAAGTTGCAGCCAACGTACTTGAACTTTTTCCCGATTAACAGAAACGCCTACCGCTGACGGTCTCGCAAGATGCTCTCGCGGAAGAAGGCCACGCAGTCGCAGTCGAGGGGGCCGCACCATCGGGGTGAGCGCGTCAGCGCTCCACCCACTTTGTTCGGCCGGGGGCCAGTGCGCCTCCGGGGACTATGGGTTAGTACTACGTCATATAGGTAGACTTAACCGATCGGGCTGAAATTTTCACCATAGATGTTCATAGTAACGTGAAGTATTGTGCTAAAATTTCAGCCCAAATCGGTTGAGTGGTTCCCGAGATATTAAACAAAAACTGTCGAAAAATTCAGCGATCTTCTTCAGAGTGCCAGGTTTTCGGCTTCGTTCTCGTAAACGGTAGCGGCTAGGAGAGTAGTTGATGACTCGTTAGAATTGCCTAGTAGTAGCAACTTTTGTATTAAAATATCGCAAAGATCGGTTGAATATTGCGGCCGTAGGACCCGATCAAAAAAATAGCCAGAATTTTGGCTAAGTCCCACTCAAGACGGCCGAGCTCTATCGGGTGCATGCTGGGGCGCCAATCGAAGTTCTCCCCCAAATACTCCATAGGGTGATTAAAAGTGTAGAACATTGCATCTTCCTAGGTTGTTTGAGTAAAAAGATACAAGGTGGCAAAAGTCCAGTCGGGTATGGATCCGGGGCTCGGCTCAAGATGGCCGAGCTCTACTGGTGCATGCTGGGGCGCCAATCGAAGTGCTCCCCCAAAATACACCATAGGGTGATTAAAAGTGTAGAACATTGCATCTTCCTAGGTCGTTTGAGTAAAAAGATACAAGGTGGCAAAAGTCCAGTCGGGTACGGATCCGGGGCTCGGCTCAAGACGGCCGAGCTCTACTGGTGCATGCTGGGGCGCCAATCGAAGTGCTCCCCCAAAATACACCATAGGGTGATTAAAAGTGTAGAACATTGCATCTTCCTAGGTCGTTTGAGTAAAAAGATACAAGGTGGCAAAAGTCCAGTCGGGTACGGATCCGGGGCTTGGCTCAAGACGGTCGAGCTCTACTGGTGCATGCTGGGGCGCCAATCGAAGTGATCCGGTCTAGACCACCATAGGGTGAATAAATGTGTAAAACATTTCATCTTTCTAGGTTGTATGGTTCTTGAGATATGGATGCACAAAGGTCAGATGCGGTACCAATCTGAGGCTTGGCTCCAGACGGCCGAGCTCTACTGGCGCATGCTGGGCCGCCAATCGAAGCTGTGAGGCAAAGACCATCATATGGTGAACAAATGTGTAAAACATTTCATCTTCCTAGGTAGTTTGGTTCTTGAGATATGGATGTCCAAAGGTTGGAACCAGTACAGTATGACATGTACATATAACGAAATCGTAAATTCATATACCGTCAATGTCGAAATGAACTGTAGAGTGGTGATATGTATTGGAGGTGTTGTAGGTGGTGGACTCTAGAAGGGTGGTGGGTGACAGAATGACATTATGACGAACTCGTAATTCGTATAGTCGTATAGCTGTCTGTGCATCCAACCTCCTGAGGCCAGACCTGTCTATACATCCAACCTCCTGTGGCCAGACCTGTCTGTCCATCCAACCTCCTGTGGGGTTTTCGAGGACACAGAACATGAATCCAGTGTTTGTTTCTGGACTCGAGCTGCCCTTTGCTCATGACCTCAATGGTACCCACTCTGCAAGCAGCCCTGTCTGTGTCGCCTCTCATCGGACCTGCCAGAGGAGTCTCCTCCCCCTCCCACTGAAGGTGTCCACTTCGTGGACATGGACAGGGAGTGTATTCTAGGAAAGTTCCCCCCTAGTGGGGGGTAAGGACAGGTGAATTTGTTCGGGCTGAAGTTGAACAGGCTGTGTATCTCAGATGACTTCTCAGCCTCTAAGCTACACGAACAAATTCAGCGTGCTCTGTTTGCGGGTGCCAAAGTCGCTTCAGAGTGAGCAGTGCAGCTCTGAATTAGCACTAAGTCCTAAGTACTTCGATTCGATACATCGTGTTGGCATGTGATGGCATGGCACTGTCTATGCGCGTGGGTTAGTGGGTGCACGGAGGCACGGCACCTGTTGATGTAGGAGGAATGTGGGACGTGGGTGGTGAGGCGGGGGGGGGGGGGGGGGGGGGTTCGTTGCACTTGGACATGTTGCGCTGCGCTTACTGCATATGCTACGTTGTTTGAGTGCTGCAGTGGTAGACACCTACTCGCGTTTCGTCAGTGGTGACGGGTGAGTGAGGCGCATACCCGCCTGCGCGTTGCGCCTATGTGAGAACCGTCGTGCGTGTGAGCAGAGCACGCTGAATTTGTTCGTGTAGCTTAGAGGCTGAGAAGTCATCTGAGATACACAGCCTGTTCAACTTCAGCCCGAACAAATTCACCTGTCCTTACCCCCCACTAGGGGGGAACTTTCCTAGAATGAATCTTCCTCGCTCGAAAGGCGCGCCGCCAGATTTCTGTCGTTCTCCTGGCCCATTTCGACGACTGGCACCGTTGCTCGACTGACGACAACAGTAACACAGAAGGGATTTCAAACTGACGGTGCCGCCAGTCGAGTTCGTCTAACCGTCTTCGACCCTCCCGCTTGGCCACACAGTTCGCTCTGGTTGCCATCATGGCCACACAGTGTAGCCGCGTTGTAGCCTCGCTCGGTTTGCGAGTCCGAACAGTTGCCTTCTCGGCTGGCGGGCGCGGGTCGGCCGTTCGAACGCGCCCCCACCCCCAGGCCTCTCGGCAGTCTTCTGTACATTCGGAGGGAAAAGCGCCGCTCGCTCGTTCCGCCGTCCGCTGCAAGGAAGGGGAACAGCCGCTTTTCGACCGGCGCGCGCGCTGGCAACTACCACCCTCCCTCCCCCCTCCCCCCTCCCCCCCTCCCCCCCTCCCCCCCTCCCTACTTTATAGAGGCAGGCAGGCATTAAAGGGACATTTAATCGAGCGCGGCCGGCGGGCAGGCGAGCGCGCCGCGGGAGGGAGGGAGGGAGGGAGGGAGGGAGCCGCATTCACCTGTTACGACGCACATATCAACGACGCACATATCATCATTCACTTCCCCTGACATAGCCGCTACATATCAACTACTACTGTGACCTGCCTTTCTTCAAGAGCGGCTAGCCTCTCCTTGCACTCCTTCAACTCCTCTTTCATCTGACGAATGGCCAGCAGCTCCTCTTTCAGACGATCTCGGCAGTTGACGTCGCAGACGGGCAGAAAACCTCGTTGCTGTACGGCGTTCACCATTCCTGGGCTCGCTTTTCCATCGCAGTTTTCGTGAAACAGCGCAAAGCAAGCGCAGCAGGAAAGGAGCTTGGACAACTTATTAGCACCTCTGGTACACTTGTTCTTTGATTGGCGACTTTGCCTAGGCGAAGAGTCGATTGATCTTCAAAGTGAAACTAACTGTGCGACCGAATGAAGGAATTAGGAACGAACGGCGTGCGCATCTAGATCAATTTACTGGCACTGAATATCCTCTTTACTAATCGCGCGATCTCTGTCTGTCTGTCTGTTTGTTTGTTTGTTTGTCTGAACGATAACTCCCGACTTCGGAGTCGGACACGGATCCCGGCGATCCCGGGCCGAAAAGAACCGCCTTCCGACGGGGAAGCGACCAGTTTTGTTTTCGACGCGCGATCTCTGTCTGTCTGTCTGTTTGTTTGTTTGTTTGTCTAAACGATAACTCCCGACTTCGGACACGGATCCCGGCGATCCCGGGCCGAAAAGAACCGCCTTCCGACGGGGAAGCGACCAGTTTTGGTTTCGTCTTCGGCCGCCGCCTAAATTCGGTCGAAATTCGGAAAATATCGTTTTTTTGGCACATTTTTGGCGCTAACTGCCGAAGGCGGCGGCGGATCGCGACGAGCCGTGCATCAACGGAACCGCCGTTCGACGCTGCACCATCTGGCCAGTGGCCAAGTTTGGTCTTTGGCCGCCGCCTAAATCGTCCGAAATTCGCGATATTCGGGCAAATTTCGGCCGTTTTCGGAACAACATTCTACGCAACAACGATTACGATTCTGCCATAGGCGTGCGTAGTAGGGCTTGCTTCGCTGTGAGACCCAACTTGCACCGTCGTAGACGTTCGGAACGGCTTTTGCGTTTCGCTGTGAGACCAACGCTGATAACAATATGCTTTACACACTGTCAAAGCACCGTCAACACGGGGTTTCGTCTTCCGACCAAGAACGGTGCAACGGCGCACGAGTCACGGGCACAGGCGAAGCGCAAAACGTCGGTATGTCTTCTGACCAAGAACGACGCATGGCTCACGGGCACAGGCGACGCGCAAACCGTCGGTTTGTCAGGTGCCACTGTCACGGGCGGTCTCTTTGCTGATTACGGAGAGAGGCGCAGTCGCCGTCCTCTGAAGCTGCAGCGCGTCAGCTGCGCGACATCGGTCTCTGAAGCTGCAGCGAGTCAGCTACGCGACATCGGTGTCTGAAGCTGCAGCGAGTCAGCTGCGCGACATCGGTGTTTGATCAGCTGCGCGAGATCGGTGTTTGAGGCTGCAGCGCGTCAGCTGCGCGAGATCGGTCTCTGAAGCTGCAGCACGTCAGCTGCGCGACATCGGTCTCTGATGCTGCACCACGTCACCTGCGCGACATCGGTCTCTGAAGCTGCAGCACGTCAGCTGTGCGACATCGGTCTCTGAAGCTGCAGCGCGTCAGCTGCGCGACATCGGTCTCTCAAGCTGCAGCGCGTCAGCTGCGCGACATCGGCCTCTGAAGCTGCAGCACGTCAGCTGCGCGACATCGGTGTCTGAAGCTGCAATGCGTTATCGACGGGCTATAGACCCTAGTTTATGAATACGAACGGGCGCCGCACATGCGTGTGTTCTAGACTCTGGCCGAACAATATGTAACTCACCCAGTACATATATCCTGCATTGTTTCGGCCGATTGAAAATTTGGGCCCTTTTTGCGGCGAGCTCCACCTTCTATCACTAATAAGTCGGTGCTCCTCAAACATGTTGTAGTGGGACAGTTTGCGTTGGAAAGACAAGAAAATACTCTCTCGTTTGATCCTAGAACGAGCTCTGTAATTTATGTGGTTAACGAGCAGTGACGCGCTGAACTTAGCGGCGAAAACATGTCGAGCTCGAAACCTCTGCCGGAAGTCATCTGAAGGAAGAAATTGATGTTTGCGTCGACTTCAGCAGGCCACTGCTCGCTAACCAGGTAAGTCACAGAACTCGTTCTAGGACTAAACGAGAGAGTATTTTCTTGCCTTTTCAACGCAGACTGTCTCACTTTAACAGGTCTGAGGAGCACCGAGTTATTAGAGATAGAAAGAAGGTGGAGCTCGCCCCAAAAATGGCCCAAATTTTCAATTGGCCGAAACATTGGGCACAGACTAGCAAATGCTCTCATTTCTCTACCAACAAATTTTTTGTTTTTACTTGCCAGTTGATGAGCTGGTAGAATGCTATAATCAGTCACAAAGTTCACAACCGGAACTCTGCGCGTGGCGGACTTGTCTTCATCCAGTTACGACGCAATGAACACTTGTCACACAGCTGCAGGTAGTTCACATCAGAGGGTCGTTTTCCGACCTCACGCCTCCGACTACCATACAGCTCCATGACAGTGTCGTATGCGTTCACGGCACTGTATGCACAGTAGCGGTAGCAGACATCTCGAAAGGTTGGGTCGGCGCAATAAAATGCGGAAGTGCAAGCTAGCAAAAGTATTTGTCAACGAGCGCAGCAGACATGTGCCAGGCACGGCTATTTGTATTCTATGTATCGCTTGATTGGCAATGCAGTTGTGGATACGTTCAATCGACGCTCTGCATAATCGTCGTTTAGATTACGGTACTTCGTAATGTGTCATGGAGTAAATTTGAACCAATTCGTTGGCGACTGAAGGTACACAGAGGCAAACCAAAGGCATCGGTCAATTCAATATATCATGAGACCCACCCAAAGGCGAAGGCAGCCGATAACCCAGTCAATCCCAAGGTTGAACCAACGAAATGCAAAGAGTTAATCGTTCTAGCGGCATTGTTTTGTTGGCTAATATTCGGCGCTGGTGTCACTTTTACAGCCATCGCTATCCTTTTCCTCTTCCTTCTTCATCTTCTTCTCCACCTCTAGCATGCCCACGAGTAGCTCCTTCAATGCCCGACGCCATCGGCCGCAGTGCGCCATCTTCGTGAACGGGTCGTCGTCGTAGAAGATGGTCATTCGTCGGTCGTAGCCGTACATCGACGATCTGTCTTCCCCCGTGCCATAGCCATATTCGATCATCACGCGCGTTCGTGGAGTTATCGCGATCAAGCTGCAAAGGCACAATACATATAGTACACATAAGTGTAGTTCATGTTGTTGTGATGACAATATTGAACCGCTCAATGGCTCTATCCAGTTTGGCTCCAATCCCCGCTTTATTAGTACACAGCCAATGATCTCCGTCAGGCGTTTCGTAAAAGCAGCTATCGCAGCAGTCGGCGGCTGCCTTATTGACGTATTTTTTGGCCACAGTGGCATAGGCTTTGAGAAAGTCTTTTTCGCCGTCACTCAAATTCTCCACAGCTGACGTGTTCTGAGGTGAATGGTAAAGTTGGAAAGTGAAGAATGGAAGCGTAGCAGGTAGGAGGATGAACAACTACAAGATTTTTCAGCGAAGTCAACAACAAATGAATCAAGTATGTACATCAGCGGCAGTGCAAACGGCGAACAAATCACCGACAGCTATCATCTCTTCTCTAACTTCAGCTGCTTGTCTTGTTGGAGCTGTCCGATTCGTCGACTTCGGACTCGTCAGGTGACGACGTATTCACAGCTGGCGCTTGTGTTGTACTGCTTTGGGCGACTCCGGTGCCGTCGAGCGAAGTGGCGCGACGAAGGGCTACAGTTTTCACGTGTATTCCAACTATGTCAGCCAGCAACCCTTCCATCTTCTGCCAGCGCTGATGGGGGATTCGGATGGCATTCTGCTCCGGTTGCTGCTTCGGAAGAAACAGGGTCATGAGGGCGGAGAGTTGCCTCTGGTTTATCTTCACTGGATGGTTTCGGTCCCCGATCTTTGGGCTTTCGGCTGCCAAGTTGTCGTAGCAGGTTTTGTTGTCGAGACTGGCGGCTCGTTTTCGGAAGAGTGTGACCTTCGGCGCCGCAGACGCAGTTGCAGTAGGACTGCTGCCGCTGCTGCTGCAGCTGCTGGCAGTAGATGAGGCGCCGGCGACAGTGACGAGCGGTGGCGGCAGTGGCGCCTGTCGCTTCTTGGTGCTATCATCAGTAGTCGTGCTTGTTGGCGAACTGCCGCTGGGGACGGTATCCTGAGTGGATTGGCTTATCAAGCGACGACGGCTGGGCGGCGTCGATGAATCCGTGTCTCGGTCAAATCGGGCGAGGATCTTGGAAGTGGCGTTTCCGATGAGCCCCGATACAGACGAAACGGTGCTTCGCACGCACAGCAGCTGCCGCACGCTTGAGAGAGCGCGACGTCTCAGCGACGGTCCTTGTCTTCGTCTTCTTCTTCTGTTCCGTCTATCTCCGCAGCACCACCTGTTGGCCGCGAACCATATGGCGCAGACGCCGATGAGGAGCGCGCAGACGAGGCCGGTGAGGATGCCCGACCACTGCAGGATGTCTAGCCCAACGACGGTTGACGACTCGTTGTCGTCGTCTTCATCATCTTCCACTCTCTTCGTAGGCTCCGGTACCCCTGGCCTTCTGTCTTCGCAGCGGCAGATCTTGGGAAGTCGAAGGAGTCTACGAGCGATGTGTCCTCTGCATGGAAGGCAGCAGCGGCTGGTGCGTATCTTCTGCACGCTCGGAGGCAAGGCCTCGAAGACGGAGATGCTGCAGTCGGGCGAGCGCCAGTAGACCGTAAGGACTTGCTTGTCGGTGAAGCGCTGAAGATCCACGGAGGTGGCGTCGGTAGGGCAGAACAGCGTTGCTGCCGACAGGATGCAAAGCGAGTACATTTTGTTCTTCTTCTTGCTCTTCTTATGTCTATATTGTGAATACAAAAATGTCCTGATCTGGTGTCACTGAGGTGACTACATATGTAGTACGTATAGCAGGTACTGTATTTGATACTTGAGCTCAGAAGGCACCTCACCATGATATAACGTATAGGTATTCACACACACACTGTCAACACTTGTTCTTTGATTGGCGACTTTGCCTAGGCGAAGAGTCGATTGATCTTCAAAGTGAAACTAACTGTGCGACCGAATGAAGGAAAGGAACGAACGGCGTGCGCATCTAGATCAATTACTGGCACTGAATATTTATGAATACGAACGAGCGCCGCACATGCGTGTGTTCTAGACTCTGGCCGAACAATATGTAACTCACCCAGTATATCCTGCATTGCTTCAACACCGTCCCGAAACAAATAACAGAATCGTGCGAAGTCACGACAGTATCACGCACATGCGATCATGGCACGACCAGTTGTTGCACTTCTACGCCACCACCTGGAGCCGGCTCTCCTTCGGCAGCTGGGACTGCCTCGTAGCGCAGGACGCGGCGCCGCAGACGTAGAAACAGCACGACGAAGAGAAGGATACCTGCGACGAGCAGCAGGCCGACGAGGGTGCCAGCAGCGCCGATGAATGCCGCGATTAGTGGCGAGATGCGTGGAGGCGGTGTAGTCGAAGGCGCAGGAGTAGGGCAGGTGCACCTAGTAGTTGGCCAAATAATGTAGTGGGATGCTATCGGTATTGTTCTGACACAACAGTGAGAAAACATTGAAGAGTCAACTAGCACAGCGCAAACTTTGGGGTCAACTGCAGCTTGCGAACGAAGTCGCTACAGGCGAAGCAGCAGGACGGGGTGTAGAGGCGCGACAGGTGATCCATCGTCTCCAACACTGTAATAGGCGCTGGTGTACGTAAAACAACACAGATGGTTAACAATACTAGCAGAATATGATTGGGAACAATGAACGAACCCTCTTGAACAGCAGGTGTACAGTGTGTCGGCTCCCAAGTGACAGCAGTTATGATATGCGAGTCCTGGTACGGTGCCACATCCCGCAGTCCCGCCTTCGGCATACAGTAGAGCCCTGCTCCCACCAGTGAACACAAAGCGATCAGCATGACGTGTAGTAGAAACAACGGGTACACAGATACTTGGACGCGCGAAGTGAGCAGCAGTTGTAGAGAGCAGCTAGTGGCTAGAAGCCGTTCAAATGGCGTCGACTGTTTCAACGGCGGGCTTGCGCCTGCAGCAGCTTTTCCGCCTGCTTCTCTCGCTCGCGCTTGTCTTCGGCAACTCGTTTTCGGCGTAGATAATCCGGGCAGCGCTGTACTTTTGGTTGGTATGGGCTGACGCATTGCGAAGCAGGCAATCTTCTGTAGGTCACGACGTGGCCTCCCACAGCAGGCAGTACTCCTGCGCGATGACAGTAGGGCAAAGAGCCCAGCTGCCAGAGCAGTGCACCGTCGGCGGGGTCGTGCTGAACATTGGTAACGCTTTGGTAGCTGACAGTCGGCTTTGAGCGCACGTACTACATGTTAGTGGCCGACACAAACTTCAATTAGGGCCTCGTGTATGGTCAGTTCGCAGCAGCGTGAGCAGGTCAACGAAGGCGAGGTTCCCAGGAAAGCGACGATGCCGTCGACGGCCATGAATCGGCTGAGCGTGCGAGACAGAGCAGCCGGGAGCACCGAGCCGTCCTTCTCGTTGAGCTCGACAAAAGCGAGGTCGATTTGTAGCCGCTTCTCACCAAAGTTGGTCAAGGGCTGCACGCATATTTGGCTGCCCTGCTGTTTGTATTGATAGACACGCATCTGACTGCTCGCATCTGTGACAGTGGCACCGGTCTCAGACCATTGAAAGGGCGGTTGTGTTGGGAATAGTGAAGGGAACTCAGCCACCACAGTGATACTTTTGGCCTCACGCATGTCGTGGTCGCGCAGCGTACGGTACAGATCTAGTGCACCGTTAAGTCGCGTCGGCGGCGCGAAAGACTCGGCTGTTTCAATTTTACGAGCAAGAGGCGGGGTTGACATGCTGCTGGGGCGAAGAACGAATGTTCCATGAAATGCGCCAGTTTTATATGTGCAGTTCACAGTACATCTCGTAAAGAGGCGTTCCTCTTTCATTCAGCATTGCCCAGAACGCTCAGCCCAATAAAAGAAGGTATACGATACGCACTTCATTATTCATTCTCATGCTTCTCCTTCTGCTTCTACTATCCACTTTCTTCCACTCCTCAATCGCTGTCATCACTGTCGTCGTCGTCGTCGTCGTCGTCGTCGTCGTCCTCGTCGGTGCTTTCGTCGTCGTCGTCGTCGTCGTCGTCCTCGTCGCTGCTGCCGCCGGCTTTGCCGTCGTCGTCGTCGTCGTCGTCATCGTCGTTGTTGGCCTCGTCGCATCCTCTGACCGCACAGCGAAATTTGGCGATTTCCCTGTTGGGATAAGAGTGTCAGTTGTTGAGTGCAATCATATACATAGGTGCGCAGGTCATCGTACCTACAACCTTGTACCTCTCAATGCGCTTGCAGGCGTCTTGCAGGGAGACGTTTCTGAGTCGGTCGATGTTCTTGCCGGCAAACTGCGGCTCCGGCTTTTGGGGAGGCCCCGTCGTCTGCGACGCACCTCCCAGGATGGTGGCGATGCTGGCCGTCGCTGTCTTGGTCTCAGTGGCGCATGCCGCCGGCGCCACAAGTTCTATCGCCTTGGGACATACTCCGGCCAACACGTCGGCCGGTATAGTTTTGTTTTTGCCCGGAGGGCGAAGCTGAATCCACCATTTGACGCCGGGCAGAGGCTAAAGAAAAGGTCGTCATCATCATGTCGAAATGATTTCCACAGCTCAGCAGTTCACACATACCCGCAGTGTCTTCCGGTCCCGGCGCGGGCAGCGAGTTCCTTTGTGCACTCTGTACTGTATTTTCGGCAGAAAGTGGGG
>JASAMZ010013207.1:0-18918 GCA_030248115.1 Linhomoeus sp. GSCO2_2 | reverse complement strand
TTTCCACCAACTGTAAGATTAGTGACTGAATTTCAGACAGGAACGAATCGAGTTGACCTGTTGAGTGGTCCCAATGGTCTGTTTGGCTCTGAATAGTCGATAGCAGGCCAGAAAGATGGTGAAGAACCAAGTCAACAGCCCAATCGCGAGGCCCATCAAAATGAAGAACAGCAGCCCAACTACGCCGACGACTAGGATCGCTAGAAGTTTATATAGGGTACCTAAAACGCGAATCCTAAGACTACAGTTACCGTATGACAGGCGAGAACCAACCTGTTGCGCGGCCCTCATCCTCGAGTTGGCCGACGTTCGAAGAAAGGACGACTACGACGATCAACACGAATAACTGCAGTCCGCATACCGCCATCATGAAGCACTGAATTCGGACAATTTTGGAGCGTAAATTGGTGCTTTGAATAATACCCTTGACAGGCTGTAAGAAACCAGTCCAGGTACACTTACTTATCCTGGCCAGAATGTAATCATTGCAATGCAAGACAAGATTATGTTTATGATGGATAGGCAGAGAAGACGCCAAAAGTGCATTATGGTAATTGACCCAAAGCCACCCACGATCAAGACCATGGCGGGAATGAGGAAGTGGTGTTTCTCCTTCTTCAGTGCGTACAGATTGCAGGCGATCACTCCCACGTCGATGCTGAGCATTGCCAGCATTGCGAACAGGTAACAGACCCATCCCCAGGTCGACTGGCCGCTGCTTTCGTCGCCGAAACGTCTGGAAATAGGCAGAACTACAGGGAGGGGTGCTATAGGGTTGGGGGTGGGGGGGGGGGGGGGGGGGGGGGGGGGGGGGGCATTTCAACGGGGTGTTACCACTCAACTTCTCTAGCTGGATGTGCTCCTTATCACCCATCTTTTACTCCTCTCCCAACCTCTCCCCACCACGCCCGGTCTCACATCCATCTCTCTTCCACCAACCCGCCAACCCACTTTTGGTGAAGTTTGACCCCAAATGCAGCCTTGAAGAAAGGTCTCACTCACTCGTATAACTCGAGATCCCTGTCTTGAATTGTCTCCTTGAAGATGAACCAGTAGGCAGCCTTGGCCGCCGTGAAGAAGGCGTGGACCACCACAAGAATGATCACGCCCGTCTGAACCACGCCATTGTACCATAGGTTACTGTAGCCTCAATCCATGGAATGTTCCAAAGTTCAACCTTGGCGCTGGCGTTGCCGCAGCAGCACTTGTGGCGCTCGTCCGCAGGGTCGAAGTACAAGGGCGGCATAATCCGGTTTTGCGATCGTGTCTGGCACGCCGTGAGCTGAGCGCTGCTCTGGATCAATCATGCAAACACTTGCGTTTACAGGAAGGTACAAGATGGCAGAAGGGGGGTAGTAGGACTGGCAGTGTGAAGTTACAGCTGGGACGTTAGAGATTTACGCACAAGGCATCTAACAGAAGGTTTTACACATAATTAGCAGGGCGCACAAATTACGGTGTACCGTACAGACCACACCCACTGGCATTACTCTAGAGAAGTCAAAAGAGAAGCGATCAATTGTCCTATGCACGCACATGTACATTGTACATAGCTGTGAGATCAAGCAAGAACGACAACACATGATCAGCCTATTTGGTCGTCCTAGTTTCGCTATACGCTTCGTCTCGTGGGACTGCTTTCGACAGCACCCGTTGCGCATAGCACAAATTGGAGGGATTTTGACCAGCTTATCGACAATTTAGGGATATTCAGGGTTTCAATCTCTGTGTCCGCGCACGCAAATTGGCTTGTACGATAGCGAAGACCAAATCCGGATTGCCGACCTCCGCGGGCCGTAATTACCGTTTGCATGATCTACAGTACTCTGCGCATTACCGTAAGACGTGCCTCACGACGTGCCTCACTTCAGAACAAGAGTCACCCACTGAAGCACGACAGCTTGGAATGTACCTACATAAACCGAAGTTTTCCGTTTCATACAAGTCGCAAGAGGATAACAGACGCTAATAGCAAGTCAGGGAGACAAACGTCGTGCCCACAAGCAACAAGCAACCAAGTGATACGAATACACGTTCTGGTCGCTCGCAAAGCGTGCTACTTTGCGCTGGGTTGGCGTACATGCGAGAAGTGTTATGGAAGAATGGTTGACTAAGTACGTGAATTGGTACTGTGTATGAACCTACATGTCTGGATTACGGTATAGGTCGCTCTGTTTTCCTTCCTTCTTCTTCTCTTCAATTCAGTTGGTCGTCATCCCTTCGCCCTTCTCCTTGTAACTGGGTGGAGCGTCGCTGCCTACAGCGGACTTCAGCTGCTGCGTTTCGTGTCCATAGTTGACGACGGGTTGGAATTGTTGCGGGGGGAACACTGGCTCAACCGTGAAAGCCTGACGTATTGAACTGTTGCAGCATTTGCTGCACACATAATGCTATAAACCATAGACATGTTGATAATCATGGTTGGCGCGGCAGCGCCAAACCATAATATGTTCCATCCAGGCCGCGCGCACCTTTTCCCATCGTCACGATGTTTGTTTCTCGGGCTGTACTAAACGGAAGTGGATGAAATTTGGTACACTAAAGGACTTTATCATGAATAGATTAAATTCCAAATTTGGTGAAAATCGGTGCAGTGTAGCAAAAGTTACAGGCGCAAAAAGGATCGCGGCGCGTTTCTTGTCCCACGGGCGGGGGGTGAATTCTTCTCCGTCTCCTTCTTCTCCTCCTCCTCCTTCACGTCACGCTCTAACGTCCATCAATCAGGATCTCCTCCAGTCGCCTTCCATTCTTCCCACCGATGGTTGCGCGCATATAACACCAACCCCCGAAGTGCCCCCGCTTGTTCAGGAGGCCCTGCATAGGTGTCCCAAATTGTCCTGTTAAGTTTTGTGCGTGCCTCAGAGTTCCCCCGCTCGTTCAGGAGGTCCTGCATAGGTGTCCCAAAATTGTCCTGTTAAGTTATCTGCGTGGCTCAAAGTGCCCCCGCTCGTTCAGGAGGCCCTGCATAGGTGTCACAAAATTGTCCTGTTCGCTTTCTGCGTGCCACAAAGTGACCCCGCTAGTTCAGGAGTCCCTGCTCGGTGTCCCTCCCATAGGTGTCCCAAAATTGTCCTGTTAAGTTTTGTGCGTGGCTCAAAGTGCCCCCGCTCGTTCAGGAGGCCCTGCATATGTGTCACAAAATTGTCCTGTTAAGTTTTGTGCGTGGCTCAAAGTGCCCCCGCTCGTTCAGGAGGCCCTGCATAGGTGTCACAAAATTGTCCTGTTCGCTTTCTGCGTGCCTCAAAGTGCCCCCGCTCGCTCAGGAGGCCCTTCACAGGGGTCCCAAAATTGTCCTGTTCGTTTTGTGCGCGCCTCAAAGTGTCCACGCTCGCTCATGAGGCCCTGCATACGTGTCCCAAAATGTTCTACTCGTTTTGTGCGTGCCTCAAAGTGCCCCCGCTCGTTCAGGAGGCCCTGCATAGGTGTCCCAAAATTGTCCTGTTCGTTTTGTGCGTGCCTCAAAGTGTCCCCGCTCGCTCAGCAGGCCCTGCATACATGTCACAAAATGTTCTACTCGTTTTGTGCGTGCCTCAAAGTGCCCCCCGCTCGTTCAGTAGGCCCGCAATAGGTGTCCCAAAATTGTCCTGTTAAGTTTTGTGCATGCCTCAAAGTGCTCCCGCTCGTTCAGGAGGCCCTGCATAGGTGTCCCAAAATTGTCCTGTTTGCTTTGTGCGTGCCTCAAAGTGCCCCCGCTCGTTCAGGAGGCCCTGCATAGGTGTCCCAAAATTGTTCTGTTAATTTTTGTGCGTGCCTCAAAGTGCCCCCACTCGTTCAGGAGGCCCTGCATAGGTGTCCCAAAATTGTCCTGTTAAGTTTTGTGCGTGCCTCAAAGTGCCCCCGCTCGTTCAGGAGACCCTGCATAGGTGTCCCAAAATTGTCCTGTTCGTTTTGCGCGTGCGTCAAAGTGCCCCCGCTCGTTCAGGAGGCCCTGCATACGTATTACCAAATTGCCCTGCTCGTCCCGTACGTTACCCAAATATGTCAAACTTTAGAGCCTTTACTGTCGTGTCTCAAGGTGGCCTACATCGGTAACGTGGGTTGATTAGCTCCGCCAATCAAAAAGTAAGAGTATTTCATGTAAAATGCCTAAAGGCAGAAAGGGGAATATGTTCCAAGTATGAAGCATGTAAAAGTAAGAGTATTAAACGATATTCCTATGGTGTAGCAAATGCGGCGCTTTGCGCCGCCCACCAATTTGTTAGAGAAAGAATAGTACCAGTATTGATTGAAAGAAAGCATTTTCGACTAAAATCATCCACACAAACTGCGCAAAGGTCACAACGACACCCGGTAACATATTCGGCACATCCTAGCGTGTCGTTGTGAACTTTGCGCAGTTTGTGTGGATGATTTTAGTCGAAAATGCTTTCTTTCAATCAATACTGGTACTATTCTTTCTCTAACAAATTGGTGGGCGGCGCAAAGCGCCGCATTTGCTACACCATAGGAATATCGTTTAATACTCTTACTTTTACATGCTTCATACTTGGAACATATTCCCCTTTCTGCCTTTAGGCATTTTACATGAAATGACAGCAAACACGGTAAACGTGACCATGAGAATAAACAGAGAGCTACCGTAACCTTATTTAGTGTACATAGAGTCACATCAATACTGTACACCCCAAGTACTTTGCAGATTGCAGACTTATGTACCGTAAAGTGCCGATTAGTTTCGGGCGAAACTATTTTTTCAAAGTGTCTCTCAGGGGCAAAACTAATTGGAGACACGAAACTATTAGGAGAGCAAAACTAATCGGCACTTTACGGTACCTAGTACCGGATGGAACCCATAACTTTGCACCCACTCATGGCAGGAGACGCGAACGACTGAATTTCAGATACGAAAGAACCATCTGTAGCTCGCCTGTTGAGTGGTCCCAATGGTCTGTTTGGCCCTGAAGAGTCGGTAGCAGGCCAGGAAGATGGTGAAGGACCAGACCAGCAGTCCCATCAGAAGGGCCACTAATATGAACGCTATCACCCCGGCCACAGCGAAGAAGCCCGACACTATAAGACTGTGCCATTTACAATTCAATTATCAAAACTACAGTAAGACTGGCGAGCGCCGACTTGTGCCTTCGGCTGGGCGATCGACGGCCGCAAGTCCGACAAAACCGACGACGGCCAAGACAATGGAGCCAACCAAGTAGAGAGCGCAGCCCGCCTTTAGGAAGCCCTAAAATCGGGGAACTTCTGGGATGTGCGAGCTTTGTTATCTTCTGAATACATCGTAGATCCTCGAAAGCGTCCGCGGCAACGACGGTGGGAAGTGGGAGGGGTGCTTATTGGAGGATTTACGGTAAGTCTGATTGCTTTGAAAGCCAAGCTACAGTAAGCAAGACATGCACTACATACTTCCACTCTGCAAGACGAAGAGGTCGCCAATAGGAGCACATGGAACTATAGTCTGTTCAAGAAAGGCAGAGACTGAAGGTTATTTGAGTCTGCAGACTTAGCGCTTCGGGAAACCCAAACGATTTATGCATCGTTGGATACCCCTGTCGAAGTGTGTTGGCGCGGTGCGTGTTTTGCCATAATCACGCAACACGCACTGGTTTGTGGCGCACATGAAAAATTTAAGGTTTTGTACAGTGTGGGCGATTTTGATAATTTTTTCGCTCGGCCTCAGCCGAGCGAACCCTATCAAGAGCTCGGCGTGCGTGCGTGTGTGCGTACGTACGTGCGTGCGTACGTACGTCACGCTCGCTTCGGGATTAATAACTCGCTCGTCCGACGTCGTGGGATGGAGTTTGAGACATCGGCGAGTAGCCCGCGGACTCCTCTAGCCACCTGAGTAGACAAACCAAAAATAAATTTTCAAACTCGCGCGCTACAGTATCCCAAAGTGGGGTCCATTTTAAGACAAAAGTTGACCGAAGCTGGTCAAATCGCATATCAAAGTGAAGCGCTCGAGCTCCTGAACACGAATCCGACAACAAGAAGTTTCAAAAGTTTAAACAGAGAGCTACAGTAACCAAAACGCGTCGAAAACTGGAAACGACACGCTTGCTTCGGGCTTAATAACTCGCTTGTCTGACGTCGCTGGGTTGAGTTCGACACATCGACGGGTAGCCCTCGGACTACTTTCGCCATCTGAGTGTTCAAAACTGAAATAAGTTTTCAAACTCGCGCGCTACAGTATCCCAAAGTGGGGTCCATTTTAAGACAAAAGTTGACCGAAGCTAGTCAAATAGCATATCAAAGTGAAGCGCTCGAGCTCCTGAGCACGAATCCGACAACAAAAAGTTTCAAAAGTTTAAACAGAGAGCTACAGTAACTAAAACGCGTCGAAAACTGAAAACGTCACGCTTGATTCATGCTTAATAACTCGCTTGTCTGACGTCGCTGGGTTGAGTTCGACACATCGACGGGTAGCCCTCGGACTACTCTCGCGAACTGTGACGTCGAAATAATAACAAGTTTTAAAAATTGCGCGCTACAGCATCCCTAAGTAATGTCCGCGAAAAGTCAAAACTTCATCGAACCTTGTCGAATCGCATATCAAAATAAAGCGCTCGACCTCCTGAGCAAGAATCCGACAACAAAAAGTTTCAAAAGGTCAATGAGAGGGCTACAGTAACCAAAACGCGATGAAAACTGCTGATTTTGGTTTGTTATATCTTGGCACTCGTGCGTTGCAAAGCGGCGGTCTTGACATCGCTGAAGAGCTCACTGCAAGCCAACATCAAATCATGCTCACCTCACAATTAACCTGTAGTTTTGCGTTAGATTCCAGTGTTTTTTTTAAATTTAGTCTGAAAAGATGATTTTCTTGGTGTAAAGAATTAAACCCGAGCGATACCAATGTTGCGTAGCAAGACCTCTCCAAAAAGTGTAGTCGCGAGGAGAGTCAAAGACGCTGCACGAAACCGGAAACGGCCTTGCTACAATCTCAGTAGAAATTCAAAGCTCAAAACCACTCCGCTTTTTAAAAGAGACTTGTTGCTACCTTATTCCCCAAGGTCCTGAATTATCGAAACTCGGCAATTCTGTTCACCGTGCGTTGTTCTGCGACCCTACAGCAATGGTACCGTTACGGCAAAGGGTCCGCATTTTTTCGCCCGGCCTCAGCCGGGCGAACCCTATCAAGAGCTCTGCGTGCGTGCGTGCGTACGTACGTGCGTACGTGCGTACGTGCGTACGTACGTACGTACGTCACGCTCGCTTCGGGCTTAATAACTCGCTCGTCCGACGTCGTAGCATGGAGTGTGAGACATCGGCGAGTAGCCCGCGGACTCCTCTAGCCATCTGAGTAGTCAAACCAAAAATAAGTTTTCAAACTCGCGCGCTACAGTATCCCAAAGTGGGGTCCATTTTAAGACAAAAGTTGACCGAAGCTAGTCAAATCGCATATCAAAGTGAAGCGCTCGAGCTCCTGAGCACGAATCCGACAACAAAAAGTTTCAAAAGTTTAAACAGAGAGCTACAGTAACCAAAACGCGTCGAAAACTGGAAACGACACGCTTGCTTCGGGCTTAATAACTCGCTTGTCTGACGTCGCTGGGTTGAGTTCGACACATCGACGGGTAGCCCTCGGACTACTCTCGCCATCTGAGTGTTCAAAACTGAAATAAGTTTTCAAACTCGCGCGCTACAGTATCCCAAAGTGAGGTCCATTTTGAGACAAAAGTTGACCGAAGCTAGTCAAATCGCATATCAAAGTGAAGCGCTCGAGCTCCTGAGCACGAATCCGACAACAAAAAGTTTTCAAAGTTTAAACAGAGAGCTACAGTAACCAAAACGCGTCGAAAATTGGAAACTTCACACTTGCTTCGGGCTTAATAACTCGCTTGTCTGACGTCGCTGGGTTGAGTTCGACACATCGACGGGTAGCCCTCGGACTACTCTCGCGAACTGTGACGTCGAAATAATAACAAGTTTTAAAAATTGCGCGCTACAGTATCCCGAAGTAATGTCCGCGAAAAGTCAAAACTTCATCGAACCTAGTCGAATCGCATATCAAAATGAAGCGCTCGACCTCCTGAGCAAGAATCCGACAACAAAGAGTTTCAAAAGGTCAATGAGAGGGCTACAGTAACCAAAACGCGATGAAAACTGCAGATTTTGGTTTGTTATATCTTGGCACTCGTGCGTTGCAGAGCGGCGGTCTTGACATCGCTGAAGAGCTCACTGCAAGCCAACATCAAATCATGCTCACAATTAACCTGTAGTTTTGCGTTAGATTCCACTGTCTTTTTTTAAAATTTAGTCTGAAAAGATGATTTTCTTAGTGTAAAGAATTAAACCCGAGCGATACCAATGTTGCGTAGCAAGACCACTCCAAAAAGTGTAGTCGCGAGGAGAGTCAAAGACGCTGCACGAAACCGGAAAAGGCCTTGCTACAATCTCAGTCAAAATTCAAAGCTCAAAACCACTCCGCTTTTTAAAAGAGACTTGTTAATAACTCAAGAAAGAAGCGGCCAAATTTCTTTAAACTTTCTGTGTGTTAACTAGAATCAATTGTCTACACAATTGAACAAACCCCATCTTATTCGGTTGCGACAAGCTCGAATGCGACTCAATCAAAGAGACCCTACTTATGGCCGAAACGACGCTTTTCTGCCAGCTGGACGGCCTCGATGCGCAATCGAGCTGAAAAGCGTCGTTTCGGCCAAAAGTAGGGTCTTTTTGATTGAGTCGCATTCGAGCGTGTCGCAACCGAATAAGATGGGGTTTGTTCCATTGTGTAGACAATTGATTCTAGTTAACACACACAAAGTTTAAAGAAATTTGGCCGTTTCTTTCTTGAGTTATTAAAAAAGTGCACCCTTTTTGGCCGATTTCGGCGATTTTGGTCATTTTGGCCCAAAGTAGGGTGTACGCGGCAGGCCATAACTAACGCTGTGGTGAACCGATTTTGCTGCAATTTGAAATGTAGTATCAGGACACCTTGGGGTATAACTGGTGTAAAAATTATCAAAATCGCCCACCCTGTACAAAATCTCGAATTTTTCATGTGCGCCACGAACCAGTGCGTGTTGCGTGATTATGGCAAAACACGCACCGCGCCAACACACTCTGGCAGGGGTATCCAACAATGCATAAATCATTTGGGTTTCCCGAAGCGCTAAGTCTGCAGACTCAAATAACCTTCAGTCTCTGCCTTTCTTGAACAGACTTTAGCTCTAGCTCTACATTGGAGGATTAGGCGTCATTCGAGTTAAATTTGCGCGGAAATTCAGAAATTTGATATCCACTCACGATCAAGACCATGGCGGGGATGAGGAAGTTGTGCCTCTCCTTCTTGAGTGCGTACAGGTTGCAGGCGATCACTGCCACGTGGATGCTCAGAACGATCAGCGTTGCCAGCAGGCTTAAGACGAAACCCGAGCTTGAGTGACTCTTACCGTACTCGGGGTATCGCCTGAAGTGGATTGATGTCATTCCCATTACAAACGATCGATTCCTCTCCAGCTACAGCTATAGGTATACTGTAATACAAACGGACTCACTCGTGAAACTCCCTCATGTTGTCTTCCACCACTTTGACCGCGTACAAAACGTTGATCGAGTAGGCAGCGTAGGCCGCCGTGAAGAAGGCGTGGACCGCCACGAGGATGATCACGCCCGTCTGAACGAAGGCACTGCAGCATACTGTAATTCAATTTATTTGAATGTTTAGACGTTGAACCTTGGCGCTGGCGTTGCCGCAGCAGCACTTGTGGCGCTTGTCCGCGGGGTCGAAGTGCATAGGCTGCATCGTTCGGCTTATGTTTCTTGTGTCTGGCAAGCTGCAAACTACTCACGACTTTGGGCCAAGTCACGACTTGGCGTTCCGTGTGACTGTAGCTCGCTGGAAAACGATGCTGAGCCATTGACATGCAAACGCGCGAACGGTGCTTGTGGGAAGCACAATTGGGAAAGAGACGTGAGACCTGTTTGCCTGTTTGATGGGTGGGCTCTGTGAGCGATACCTGCTTGGAGATTTACCAGCATTACTTGCAAGGCGCACACTTGAAGGGGTTCACACGAAGGTATTACTTAGTGGTAGTGCTGTCTTTGTGCACAAAAGTTTTTGTGCACAAACCATTGTCTTTGTCTTGGTGCACAAAACGAGACAAGACAAAACCAAAATGCTCTCTGAAAGGACAATTGTCCTTTTTTGTCCGGTTTTGTTCGACAATTTGGTAAAAATTGTCCTATGCCAGGTAAAAATCACCTAAAAATGCACAATTTGAGGAAAATTTTGAGGAAAACCTCAGACATTACATCTATTGGTGTTTGGATTGGAGCGTAATGAGTCGCTAAACAAACTACCAATTGATCGTTATACCTGTGTTGGTCACACTGAGTGACAACACATTGTCTTTTCAAGCTTTTTCAGTTACTTCCGTATGAGGAGTGGCCAATCCTAGAGGAAATGGTGGCCGAACAAAATGATTTTTGTCGGACAAAGTCAATTTTGTCGGACAAAGGAGGACAAAATTGGACAATTGTGCACAAAACAAGACAAAATTGTCTTTTGAAGTTTTGCGGACAAGACAAAGACAAGACAAAATGAAAACTGCCCGGCCAACGACAGCACTACAGTGGACGTAGTGGCAGTGGTGAAAGCAGAAGGATGCTCATTCATTCGAATGGCGCTCAATAAGTAATTCTGGAGACTAACAAACTGGAAATTTCTATTGTCCACCTTTTGGCATATCTGGTATTATCATGCGGTAAGTTCTAGCAAGAGCGACACAGACACATCGTCACACTATTCAGCCGTCGCAGTTTTGCGGCGCGCGCGACGTTGGCTGTTTTCAACGTCACCAGTTGCGCAGAGCGCAAATTAGTCGCTGCATAGAGCCGGTTTTGCACAACCACCGGATTCCTATAAATCTAGCCGGCCAATCCTCAAACACTCCAGTTAATGACTCATTCACTATTTGGAGAATACGGTATCTGTACTGGGTGGGTAGGTGGAACCGTGATTTGCCGCGGACCGAGGTTGCGCAGCCGCAGCGCGCGCCTTCTGTCCTCGAGAAACTGTGCGCAGGACAGACTTTGACAAGAATGACGCACCAAGATCACGAACATTGTATTCTCCTTTGCAGAAGTCACTGTCAAAGTATGCAACCACTGTACGCTGCAGTCAGTCCATTTCTGCCAAAGCAATGTCTTGTGAAAACCGAAGCCGCATCAACTCGTGTGGAAACTGACAGTATTCTCAACACAGAAGGCTGCAACACACAACAGTGAGAATTGAATTAGAACAAGCGTAACAATCGATCGATCCTAATTTGCTTCTCCGCAAAATTCCCTTTCTCAGTTCCCCTTCAATTCAATTGGGAAAAGATGTCTGTTGTCTGGTGGAGGAGTGTCGGAGCGATTAGCGACTGGTGCGGCAGCGAACACAAGCTTGGCTGCCTAGAACAAGACACAAATTGCAAAATTACAGTATGCTCGGCCATCAAACAGTCAGTGGACAGTGGAACTGAAGTGGTACATAATGTTAGCGTAGTTGTAGCTGGTCGTACTCAGTCGCTTGGGTACAATTTGTGCTCGAATTGACTGGCCAGTTGAGCTATACACAATGCTTGAAACTGAATACTCGCACTCTTTAGAGTTACCTACCGTAATCTTGATTCCAGCGCTGACCTGTTGGATAGTAGCGACGTCCTGCTCGCTTCTGAGCTGACGATAGCAGAGCAGGCGAGGAAGATGGAGAAGAACCACACGAGCAGTGCCACCATTAGCTCAAACAGAAATGTGAACTGCACTGTTGGGATCCAGTGAGACCAATCTGTTATGGTTTGGCTGTTGCCAATTAAACTGCTTTTACTATTCAGTTTAGATTATGTTGGTTTGAGTGACCCACACGCGTCAAAGTCGTCGTCGTATCCTAATTGGGCAGTGGCGCTGATGGTCTCAAGGACGCGCCAGACGACGACGAACGCACAACCGGCTAGCGTCAGACACTGAAGTTAACGTGAGTGACTTGCGGTGCCCCAGTCTTGCATTATTTCCTCATACTTCCAATCTCTTGTAGAAAATTATTCAAGCCTCACAATTAAGGCCATGGCCGGTTGGAGAAAGGCGGCCCTCTTCTCCTTGAGCGCGAAAATGTTGCTGGCGAACACAGCGACGTGGATGCTATGCTATGCACCATCATTGGCAAAAGGAAGAGCCCTAAACCCCTAAACGCATTCTTGAATCGCGACTGTTGTTGACTTTTTAATATGCTGACAAAAGTTGGCGGACTGACCCCTCTTCAAAGAGTAGGTATAAGTAAGCCGTCATGGCTGCTCTCATGTAGCGGTGGAGCGCCACGAGAATGATTACTCCTGTCTGAATTGAGTTGTTGTTGACTGCGGTAAATCCAAGTTTTGACGATGTTATACCTACTTGTTCGGTGGAAGTCATTTGCGCGGATATAGACCGTACATAACACAGTTGGCACAAACCTTGGCGCTTGCGGCGCCGCAGACGGTCTGCGGGATCGTAGAAGGGCTGCTCCATAGCGATGGATCCCTTCAAGAGCTGTAGCTGGTTGTAGACTTTCGCAGTGTTCCGTTTCTAGTTCTATGAAGCGCCGGACGAACGGCGCCGATGTGTGCCAACCCAGCGCCCTTCTCATGTGTTTATTGTCATGCTTTGAAAGCGAAAGTGTTGTGTGATGTGGATTGCGGGACGCAATAGGTACATAAGTGTAAGAAGTTGTTCTCACACGCATCGTGTATAATGTCGGGCTGGCTGTCCGCTTACGAGTTTGGACCAAAGCTTGCGGAGAACGAATTGGCAAACGGATTACACGCAAATAAAACCAATGCGGTTCCAGAAAACATATAATCCGTGTCTCGAGCGTGGAAGGGAATAATTGCTGTAATTTACGCATTGAATTCACCACTCCCGAACAAGTTCTGAACTTGCTAAGTGGCAATGTCTGGTTTTAGTTACTAATGTGTGGGCCATCGCGGATAATGCAGAATTTATGCAGAATACACCATTGAGGGCCGCGGCGAGGCTTCAGTCAGCCACACACAATAGAGTCGTTTGAAATGCTACACCGCGACGACATCAATCAAAACCCATAGTCACAATCCCTGTCGCCAAAGCAATACCAATACCAAACGTCGCTCTCTCATAAGTCAGTCACGGTTATGAATTCGTTTGATCGCAGGCCTTTCCACAAATTCTCCAGTTTGCATTCTTCACACAGGCTCGTCTCCCTTGACCTTCTTCTCATCATAAGCGGGGGGAGCGTCAGGGTGCTGAGTGGGCGCAACTTCAAGACTGGCCACTTGGTTGCTGCTTTGTGGGGCAGCCTGCACTGGGAATCCATAGTTGACCACGGGTTGGAACTGCTGGGGAGGGAAGACGGGCTCGGCCACTCGGCTGCCGGTTACGAAAGCCTGCAGTTAGTCACTTTGCATGGGTATACGGCAGGCCGACTACTGTATGCGCTATGGGCAGTAGACAACGGAGTACTTTGTGCTCTGGCTGGCACTGGCCAAGATTTGCATGTCGGTCGCCGTTGGACAACTAACCGCAATCGACGAAACTCCCTCCATGACAAAAACTTTCGCAGTTATTCGCATCCAGAATATTGCCGTTTACGGTAAGTACAGTAACCTGCTGTGTCATCCCCGCCATCTCCTTGTCTCTGAAGAATCGGTACCCCGCCAAAAATATGGTCATAAACCAGCTCTGCAATCCCACCATTAGACCCGCGACAACCACAATGAGGAAGAATAGAAGAGCCATATAACCGACTGAAACAGATCATGTCATTCGATAGTGTGGAAGGTTCAACGACAGATTAGCTTCATCGCTTACTGCTTCCGTCGTTCCCTTGCGAAGCCAACGACAAACCAGCAGCTCCAAACCCGACGGCGACGAATGCGTAAATTACCGCGAAGAATGCGGTCATCCCAATACAAATTCCCTGAGAATTGATCGTTTGGCTATTGAGTGATGCGTGTATTTATTGCAGTTAAGTTGCGTCAAAAAAATTGTAATAAAAACTTAATTAATTAATTGCACCATTGGTTGTATTTCCTTCACGATTTGTTTGCACTATTCTCATATTATATTTATTGTTTATGTATTTGTCCACAGTTTATTTATCTATTGACTAATATGTTTATTTGCTTGTGCACTTCTACATTAATTAACTGAAATCTGTCTACAGATTGTTTAATTATTTACTTATTTGTCTATTCATATATGCACGTTAACCAATTAATTAATTAGTTAAGTTAATTTTCGATCGACTCTGCTTTATTGTTTATCAGTCCCACGCACCAAGACGACGATCGAGGGAATAAGGAAGGCCGCCTTTTCGTGTTTGAGAGCGTAGAAGTTGCAAAAGAGCAGACTGCCGTGAATGGCGAATAGAAAGGCCATGCCTAACAGATGGCCCAAAACCGCCTCGACAACGTCCTCGCGTGGCCTGAAGGGTTTTGTTGTTGATTATTTATTTTATTTCTATTTGTTTTTATGCATTTTGGTTTAGTAAATTTGTTTTATATTTAATTTAATTAATTTAATTAAGATTTAATTTTAACTTATTCATTACACTTTAATTCGTATTTATATGAGTTAATTAAATTTCAATATACTTAATTGACAACGCTAATAAAAGTGGTATGAAGATCTGCAACCCAGCAATAAAGGCAAAGATGATGGTTGCTCCCAGCCATAGTATCAGCTGGATTCCGACTAGAACCGCGTGAATGATCGTGAGAATTGTGACCCCGGTCTGAATTAGGCACGCCGTCGTACATATTGCTCTGTCTGCAAATCATATAAATTTGGTAAATTATATAAATTGTTGAACCAACTCCTGTTTAAATTTTTAAAAATAATAATAATAATAATGAACCATATTCTGTCAATAATACTAAACAACCAATGACAAACTCTTCAGTAAGATTATTTCAAATTTCAAAGTATTGATAATCATGCGAAATCAAGACTTAATCACACTAACGTATTGGACAAACTAATCCTCGTTTTCCATTCCGTCAAACCTTGGCGCTTGCCCCGCCGCAGCAGCACCGATAGCGCGGATCCTTGGGGTCGAAAGGCCCCACTCCGTAAACTGGCTGCATGTTTCTACTGTGGGTAGGTTATCTCCTTCTTCTTGTGTTATGCGCCGAACTGCGACGCACCGAATGGCACTTCACCCTAACCTATAGAGCGCGCAAAATGGCCGCCGACGCGCGAGAGGTAGCGAGTTTTCTGTCCGCGAGAGAAACGAATGCGGCACGCAGAGTGGAGGTGGGGGGGGGGGGGGGGGGGGGGAGGGAGTGCGTCGATTCGATCGGGCACACAGGCACAACGACTGGACGCGGCAGACTCCCAAACAACACTCGGCAGCTGTGCGTTTGTTCGATTGACATTCCACTGTGGGCTTGTGAAGGTATTAGTTCGTGAATGCACAACCCAGTTGAATTATCAACTCACTACTTCACATGCATCTGGCATTCTCCTCAGCGAAACATGCTTGGCTAGATTATCGGTCTTCGACAGACGATCGAATGGTATACAATCACAGCTGTTACAGTCTTTGACGAAAAGTGCGAATAATGCCCGCACGCGATGCCGTGGTAGCCAAAGCGATATGATAGGTAGATACCGTATGATTGCAGGATCGACGGGCGAACGACACAATAGAGAGTAAGGTACACAAGAGAAGTAGAAAGCAATTGGGTCATTATGCCATGAAGACACTCGGACATATACGAACCGAGGCACAGATACAGAGTTTGCCATGGATTAGGTGAAGCAGACGATACGCGTGGTTACTATGTACCATACATACAGGTACGATGGAAATTACAAGCGTACAAACTGGAGTAAAGATGTTCTGGATGTGTACCTATTCTACGAATGTGGTCAAACTCCTTCCTTTCACTTCTCGGTGTAGTCTGGAGGAGGCGCGTCGGGGTGGCCTTTGAATTGGTCGCTGGCGACAGCCTGCGGTTGTCCGGTATAGTAACTGGCCTGGGGATGCTGAGGTTGTGGATACTGCTGGGGATCATAGGTTACCCCACCGGTATATCCTCCCGCCACAAATGCCTATAAGAATGCGGTAGACAATGACGCCGACGACGACGACGACGACGACGACGACGACGGCGACGACGACGACGACGACGACGACGACGACGACGACGACGACGACGACGACGACGACGACGACGACGACGACGACGACGACGACGACGACGACGACGACGACGACGACGACGACGACGACGACGACGACGACGACGACGACGACGACGACGACGACGACGACGACGACGACGACGACGACGACGACGGCGACGGATGCGTTTATGAGTTCACCTGCTGCACCATTCCGGCCATCTCTTTGTCCTTGAAGAGTCGATAGCAAGCCAGAAATATGGTGAACAGCCAGACGTACAGAGCCACGACAAGCCCCATGATTGCAAGAAACAGCAGGATCATTACAGCGACAAGAGCAAACGCTGAACTTGTTCAGTTAAATTAACTTGAATTTTAGGCTGGGACTGGAATATCGTTACAAGCGCAAGAAAGAGATTCTCACGAATTCCGCTAGCTCCACTTCCCGATCCGGCAGCGGCCGCTCCTCCGAGTGCGCCGAATATGAGGGCGATGAAAGCATAAATCACTCCGCCGATGATGCACCCGCCGATGGCAATGCCCTAAAGGTAATACAAATAAAAGATAATACAAATGTTTGCAAACTGAGCGAGCCGTCGGCATAACTTAAGACTGGCTAACGCCACCGATTGACTTTGAGACGACGATTATTTAATATCATAAACTCAGCAAGGTGACCAATGGAAATCCGTTCTAATTTGAATTTCAGCTTCAAGAATTATGGTGTTGGTTGAGTGTCAGTTTCAGGATATTAGCTATACATCACCTCTCGAGTTCCAGTTTCGGCTTGGGTGGTGATAGTCTTGTAACTTGTAAATAAATTTGGGGACTAACCAGTAAGACCATCTGTGGAATAAGAAAGACGGCCTTCTCGTGCTTCCAGGCGTAGTAGTTGCAGAAAATGATCGCCCCATTGATGACGATGCTGAAGCCTAATCCGAAGATCTGCTGCACTGCCATTTGGGCGCCGAACTCTCTGAAATAACGCGTATTTGCTATTTGAATACGTGACGAATCCATGGCAGCTTCCGGTCACTAATTAGCCAGAGCCTAAGTCTGCGCCTAAAACAGAAAGTAAAATGTGTTTCCATCGGTCGAACTGGAGTTAATGCAAAAGTGTGCCTCACACATCCGAGAGGTTTGTGAACTACAACAGTTCAGACAGATTACGAAAATGGTAAGAGCCAAACAAACGCACGGGGATATCATAGCTCCGGCAACGAAGATGAAAATAATGGCGATGAAAATGCCAAGCACGAGGAAACTCGCTTGCACAATCGTGTAGATGAGGACGCCCGTCTGAATGTGGACAGATTTGAATTCACAAACTATTTTACAAAATTTTTAAAATTTTAAAGTTTTAACCTTGGCACTGGCGTTGCCGCAACAACACTTGTAGCGCTGGTCATTGGGATCGAATGGCTGGTACACCGGTTGCATTTTGTTCCCTTGTTTGTCTTAAAACGTTTCCGAGAATAAAGTATGACGTTGTCTAATGCGCGGCACACAACACACACGGCTCTCCTCCCTCCCGCGCTCGCCAACTATATGCGCCACCCTAATACCTACCCGCGCACAGACACACACACCATTGTGCGGAGGCGAGGGATGGAAGTGGAAGGATTTCCACTTGCTCCTCTCGCCCCGCTCAATGTATAGGGCAGACCGCAGCATACAAAGACCGTCTTCGGCGCAATAGCCGACTTGGCCTGAAGCACCAATAGGTTCCACTATACCATAGATAGACTAGTTATACTACTATAGCGCTACAGTGAAGGTGACAGCGCCAAAACTTTCACTCATGAATATGATTATCAACTATTGAAACTTTGTAACATTTCTTCGCCACGCTTTGTCCCAGCGCAACCTTCATTATCGATTTGCGCGCAAAACGGCGTGGAGTACTGTAGCGATCTCCGCGACTCTGCCCGACGGAATCGCCAGTGCGCCGTCGTTCCGTTCGCCAGATGAGCATCTATGAAGTGACGTCAGTCTGAGTGTTTTGCTGGGGCGCCAGTTACGATGACAACGAGAGGCAATTGTCGGCAGTTACTGTATTGTTCAGAAGCAAGGGGAGTGCCGTATGCGCAGGAAAAGTTCACTCGTCATAAAACAATCTATCGTCACACAACGTACGCACAACGCATCTCCTCTTGTGCCCAACATACACTGCACTGTACGCATACTGTTGCTTTGTCCGAAACGCATACTTACATCGCCGCTGAACGTCCGCTGAGCCGCCCTAGCTCGAAGGTGTTATCGAATCCGGTCATCACTTCCTCAAAGAAACCGCACTCTTGCCCAATAGTCAGACCCACATTTGAGGCATCAAAGTTGAAAGGGGGGGGGGGCGCATTCCTACAGCTCTGGGAGTCTAAGGGCAGTCAATGAACTGCTTGTACTGAAGGTTGTGCTACATGTGTGAGAACTCCAGTTTCTCCAATTGCTTTAGAGAGAGGCTGCTGATGCTGGCGCTTGCAGTTTATTTGTGCCTAAATGGGCAGCAGCCCAGAACAACAGAATTACACATATGTACTCCCAAGTGCACTAGAGTGGCGGGTTTGTCACTCGACCGAGCTGTACAGCCAGGCCAGACCGTAATCACAAATGAGAGTCCTGAAAGAGAAGAAAAAGAATGTTGTGATTTGGTTACTCGCCCACCATGCACGTTTACCATCAAAGCCCTGTCAAGAGTCTCGTGTGGGAGACGGGTGGCGATCAGCGCCGACGCTGCGGTCGAGAGACCGTAGACGACTACTGGCAGATACTGCGACACGTCGTTCAGCACCTGTGGATTCCATACTTCTTGTACCGGGGCCACAGCACTCCGCACAT
>JASAMZ010013200.1:0-71736 GCA_030248115.1 Linhomoeus sp. GSCO2_2 | reverse complement strand
ATTGCCACCTATAAAAGAAGAAATGTGCTTTAATCACCCCTTGTTTGAGAATTTTGACTTTATTTGGCTGGAAGAAAACATGCGACAGAAAGCAGACAAACCTTGGTGTCAGCTGCTAGACAGAGTGAAGGTCGGCCAATTGAAAGATGGGGACTTGGAGACACTTATGCAACGCGTGCGAACAAAAGAAGTTTTGTCAAACATTGAAGTAGCCATGCGGCTTTATCCTAAAATTAGACAGGTCGAAGCTTTTAACAACGAAAGGCAACGCCAACTAGACGCTCTGACAGAAATCTTCCACGCCACTGACATATACTCGCCCAATGACATCGCCACTGGATGTTCAGCTGATCCGAAGCACATCCCAAAAGATGACCGAGACGCTGGAGGCCTTCTAAAGAAGCTTGAAGTGTCTGTTGGGACTAAAGTTATGCTAACAAGAAACTTATGCTTCGATCTAGTCAATGGTGACACAGGAAAAGTTGCAAAGTTCCAGAGAAACGAAAATGGGCACATAACCTGCATAGCTGTCCAATTTGAGAATCCAAATATTGGCAGTGAGCTGCAAGAAGAAGACGGCTACATACCAATTGAAAGAATCGAGACGGAGTACAATCACTTTGGCAGATTCATTGCTAGGACTCGGTTTCCCCTCATACCTGCGTGGGCAGTGACAATTCACAAGTCTCAAGGAATGAGCCTTTCGTCAGCTGCTGTCCACATTGGAGACGAGATATTTCAATCGGCACAGATTTATGTCGCGCTCAGTCGGGTTAGATGCTTGACTGGACTTTTCATAGAACACTGTCCAAAGAGTTGCATCAAAATCAGTAGAATGTCACCCAGAAAGGATGTGATGGAATGGGCGATAAAGGCGAAAAACAAGTGGAAGATACTCAAATCGAAGATAGATTCTACTGACCACTGAAATGCACATATCGAATTCATAACACGATAACATTCAACAACGACATATTCTGGAGGGTGGCGCATGAATTGAGGAAACACTGGTATGACATTGTTTCGAAACACTGATATATCACTCTAGAAACACTGACGGGCCAAACCTGCATAGCTGTTCGTTGAACTAACGTCAAAAGGTCTCACATAAGGTACGAAACATTCCTTTCCACAGTCTGATGTACTTGCACATGTGCCAGCCAACACAATCGATTTGTTGTTTCAGAAGTTGCGCTCCTGGGCTGGACTGGAACGACTGTGAATCGACGTCTGCCGCCAATTCTCACATCTATCCTACTAAAGCCACACTACGACTTTATATGCCTGCGACGCGGCGGTCGATCTCACTAATACCTTCATCGTCCAAATCGTACGTTCTTATGAACACAACGTGTGGCTCCATGATCGTGAATATAACGTAGTCAACGTTCAGGATTAGATGGCAGAGTGCTGGCTCTCAACTACATTTAGAGCCTCCGTCATTGCTGCTGCCCTCTGCAAATTCAATACTTCACCAACGCAGGTTACTTCGTTTGGTTCCATATGTTCACTAGTAACTACATGTATGTATGGTAGGTACGGCACCTATTGTCAGCGTTCAGGCTCAGACGGCAGAGCGCTGGCCCACAACTACATACATTCTGGGCCTCCGTCATTGCTGCTGCCGTCTGAAACTCCATACGTCAGGAGCGCAGGTCATTTCCCCCGTGTTGTGCGCCAGTTGTTTCATGTTCCTATTCGCTTCACGTTTGGGGGGTGTTTCAGCGAGACTGTCTCAACTCGACTTCTCGCAGTGGAGCAGGGCAAGGAAGACAAGGTTCTATCACGGCCTTGACTACTGAGTGATTGCTGTCCATCACTGTGCCATTCGTTCTATGTCTAGTGCGCGACTTGTTAATTGATCGTCATGATCAAAACGGCGTTGCATGTACAACGTGCTCGGACGAACGTGATCGCAGTACCGCTCAGACAATACGTGTCATTTGTAAAGAAATTTCGCCGCTAGTCCATCAGACGACAATGTTGATTTTGGTCTTTTCCAATTTTGGTTCTAAATATCTCGAAATTGTAAATATCGAAATCTGTAAGAATATGTCACGTAATCCAACGAGCGTACGGTCTTTCTGTTGCAGCATTCACATTCGTCGAAATCTGACATTACATTTTGGTCAATTTTATGGATGCGGTCGTTCTTCATCAGGAATTCCTCTTGGCGTACGACCTTTCTATTCTACGTTCACATTCATCAATCAACAAAATAAACATTTCTGTCAAATTTTACATATTTCTATCAAACTTAATATTTGCAAAAAATTTCTTTTATTCTACAATTATCCGTAGTCTCTATGCTTACAATTTCTGGGGAAATTTCGCCGCTAGACTATAAATGTCGATTTTTGACATTTTTTAGAAATTGAATACTAAATTTCTTAAAATTGCAATTTATTGAAACTGTAAAACTGTGTCACAAATTCTTGTTGGCATACGGCCTTACCATTTCTGCATTCATATTCGTCACTAAATGACGTTCCCTTTTTGCTGTTTTATGGAATTCGGACAAATAATCGCGTATTTCTATCAAATTTCATATTTGCAAAAATATTCTTTTGTGTTACAAATTATCCGCTGTCTATGCCATTTCCATTTCTGAAGAAATTTTGCCGCTAGCCTATCAGACGAAAATGTCGATTTTGACATTTTTTATATTTCATTCTAAATATCTCGAAATTGTGGTTTACTAAAACTGCAAAGCTATGCCACAAATTCTTGCTGACATACGGCCTTACTAATTCTGCATTCACATTCGTCAATAAATGACGCTCTATTTTTGTCAATTTATGAAATTTTGACAAACAATTGTGTATTTCTATCAAAATCCACATTTACAATAAATTTCTTTTGTGTTACAAATTATCCGCGGTCTATACTCTTTCCATTTCTGAAGAAATTTTGTCGCTAGCTCATCGGGTGAAAAAGTCGGTTTTTGACATTTTCGAATTTCAATTGTGAATATCTCGAAAATGCGACATTAGCAACACAAACGGACATTGGATCCGTCTTCAGCGACCTTGACTCTACTTGACCACATATGTCACATATTTTACTTCGGTGCCACGGACAGACACACAGACACACAGACACACAGACACACAGACACACAGACAGACATTGTCATCCGTATATATACACCTCGCCGCGCTGAGGCGCGGCGAAAAAACATCCCGAGCCTCGCCGCCAACGCGTTTTTTCGCCGCGCCTCAGCGCGGCGAGGTGTATATATACGGTTGACAATGTCTGTCTGTGTGTCTGTCTGTCTGTGTGTCTGTCTGTGTGTCTGTCTGTCCGTGGCACCGAAGTAAGATATGTGGCATATGTGGTCAAGTAGAGTCGATGTCGCTGAGTACGGATCCGATGTCCGTTTCTGTTGCTAATTTCGCATTTTCGAGATATTTGCAATTAAAATTCGAAAATGTCGAAAATCGACTTTTTTGTCTGACGCGCTAGCCGCGAAATTTCTTCAGAAATGGAAGGAGCATGGACCGCGGATATTTTGTAACACAAAAGAAATTTTTTACAGATGTGAAATTTAATAGAAATACGCGATTATTTGTCAAAATTGCATAAATTGACTAAAATACAAAGTCATTTAATGACGAATGTGAATGCAGAAATGGAAAGGTCGTATGCCGATAAGAATTTGTGACATAGTTTTGAAGTTTTCCAAAATTGCAATTTCGAGATATTTTCAATCAAAATATGAAAATGTCGAAAATCGACTTTTTCACCTGATGATGCAGCGGCGAAATTTCTTCAGAAATGGAAAGAGTATAGACTGCGGATAATTTGTAACGCAAGAGAAATTTTTTGCAAATGTGGAATTTATTAGAAATACGTGATTACTTTTCAAAATTCCATAAATCAACAAAATAGAACGTCGTTTTTTGACGAATTTGAACGCAGAAATGGTAAGGCCGTATGCCAATAAGAATTTGTGACATAGTTCTACAGTTTTGTTAAATTCCAATTTCGAGATATTTAGATTTAAAATGTAAGAAAATTTCAAAATCGAGGTTTTTGCCTGATGGCCAGAACAGCTGTTTATTGATGAATGTGCACTCGGAAACAGAAATGCGTATGCTGAAAACAGGAATTCGCTCGCACCAAACTTTTGGCAAGTTTGTTTGTTGGATGTGACGTTTTCACACAGGTAGGAAACATCAGATAAACGGCGTCGTATCATGCCGATAACATATAGCGAACGCGGCGATATCACTGAGCTTTAGATCAGCTGTACAGACAACCGTATCGTGGGGATAGCTGCACTTGGCATTAAGGTACACATTCTCAAGACACTTTCTCCAGATGCGGCTAACGATGCGTACAAAGTTCACTATGCTGTTCACCAAAATTTGACAGACACAAAGTATAGGTTGAACTTTTTACACACACAGCTTGTTTCGCCTGGCCTCAGCCGGGCGAACCCCTACGAGAGCTTATCGTGCGTGCGTTCGTGCGTGCGTTCGTTTTGATGTACTTTGGATATGTTATACCCCTCGACGAGACGAACATGGAAAAAAATCCCGAGCCAATCGGCCGACGTGTTCTCGTGTTACGGTAGCCGAAAGTGGTTTTTGGACAAAAATTTGCCTTTAAAAAATCCTAATAAATCAGGGAGTTGTTGGATCGGGCCAGATATCTCAAATCGGCAAGATTAATTTGTTCTCTTTCGTTTAAGACCCAAATCGCCAAAATCCGCCGCGGAAATCGTGAGTTCTGCAGTCACAACGGGTCTCAGCGTCACAGCGTCACAGCGGTACGATCTGAGGGGACGCCTATAGCGATAGTCGCTTGAATCAATGGATCTTCCTGCCAGGCAAGAGGTAGAGGGACGCCGGTGTGGATACGGACACACACTATGGCGATGTGGCCGCTGCAGGTTGCCTGCGTGGGTGGCCCTTTCTATTACGTGTGCAGTCATCAACGCGCGAAAGACCAACGTAGAGCGTCAAGATAGCGCGGACAGCAACTGCATCCAATGCACGTTTCAGCAGTCCTCTATACTAATCGCGCGCTGTCTGTCAGTCTGTTTGTCTGTTTGTCTGTGTGTGAACAAAATATCTACTGATGAGGTCGCGCTGGCACTTCGTGGCTGAGTCTAGATCTAGCGACCGAAACTCAGCTAACGCTTGTCGTCTGTGATGATTGCGTGCAAAACATAGAAACTAGGTAGCTAGTGATCGTGATACTTCACGTATTCAATCTCTCGACAGCGGCCTCGGATCCTGGGCATCTATACATTTTCGGAACCACCTTCCGCCGGGCACCATCTGGCCGAAGTTTGGTCTTGGGCCGCCGCCGAAATTCGGTCGAAATTCCGAAAATGTCGTCTGCGCGGCACATTTTTGGTGGTAACTGCCGACTGCGGCGACGGATCGCGACGAGCCGTGCATCAACGGAACCGCCGTTCGACGCTGCACCATCTGGCCGAAGTTTGGTCTTTGGCCGCCGCCTAAATCGTCCGAAATTTGCGATATTCGGAGAAAATTTCGGCCGTTTTCGGAAGAACATTCTTCGCAACAACGATTACGATTCTGCCATAGGCGTAGTAGGGCTTGCTTCGCTGTAAGACCCAACTTGCTTTATGCTGCTATTTGCATTTGCTTTACACACTGTCAAACCACCGTCATAGACGTTCGGAACAGCTTTTGCGGTTCGCTGTGAGACCCAACTTGATAACAATATGCTTTACACGCTGTCAAAGCACCGTCAACACGGGGTTTCGTCTTCTGACCAAGAACGGCGCACGAGTCACGGGCACAGGCGAAGCGCAAAACGTCGGTTTGTCTTCTGACCAAGAACGGAGCACGAGTCACGGGCACAGGCGAAGGGCAAAACGTCGGTTCGTCAGGTGCCACTGTCACGGGCGGTCTCTTTGCTGATTACGGAGAGAGGCGCAGTCGGCGCAAAGCGACATTGAGACCGGCGATCTCCAACCTTTGACAGAAGCTGCAGCGCGTCAGCTGCGCGACATCGGTCCTCTGAAGCTGCAGCGCGTCAGCTGCGCGACATCGGTCTCTGAAGCTGCAGCGCGTCAGCTGCGCGACATCGGTCTCTGAAGCTGCAGCACGTCAGCTGCGCGACATCGGTCTCTGAAGCTGCAGCGCGTCAGCTGCGCGACATCGGTCTCTGAAGCTGCAGCACGTCAGCTGCGCGACAGCGGTCTCTGAAGCTGCAGCGCGTCAGCTGCGCGAGATCGATCTCTGAAGCTGCAGCGCGTCAACTGCGCGACATCGGTCTCTGAAGCTGCAGCGCGTCAGCTGCGCGACATCGGTCTCTGAAGCTGCAGCACGTCAGCTGCGCGACATCGGTCTCTGAAGCTGCAGCACGTCAGCTGCGCGACATCGGTCTCTGAAGCTGCAGCGCGTCAGCTGCGCGACATCGGTGTTTGAAGCTGCAGCGCGTCAGCTGCGCGAGATCGATCTCTGAAGCTGCAGCGCGTCAGCTGCGCGACATCGGTCTCTGAAGCTGCAGCGCGTCAGCTGCGCGACATCGGTCTCTGAAGCTGCAGCACGTCAGCTGCGCGACATCGGTCTCTGAAGCTGCAGCACGTCAGCTGCGCGACATCGGTCTCTGAAGCTGCAGCGCGTCAGCTGCGCGACATCGGTCTCTGAAGCTGCAGCACGTCAGCTGCGCGACATCGGTCTCTGAAGCTGCAGCGCGTCAGCTGCGCGACGTCGGTCTCTGAAGCTGCAATGCGTTATCCATGGGCTATAGACTCTAGTTACATGCTCACTACGACAACGATGCGTAACTGGAAAGAAACTACAACGGCCGAGAAGAAGTTCGCATGACCGCAGCCTCAGCCGAATTTAAGCCTGGCGCCATTAGTGTTGCCAAACCAGGTCGGCGACAAACAACTATACGTTCTTCTCATTAAATTCGTGGCAGTTGCGCTCCACGCACTGTCACATGCGCTGTCACTCCCTGCGCAGCGGCCTGCACTGTCTCCCCACCCAAGACCCCGCCGCTCTTGAAGAGCAGTCCGCAGCTCAGTTTGGAGCATAGTTTTTGGAAGGTGTCTCTGGCGCGTCTCACAAAGATGACGTGGATGAAGATTCCCATGGAGCTGTTGACGTCTGACGCGAACTGGGACAGAGGCAGAAGCGAGTCTTTGACCACTCTGTAAGGGAATGTGGGGACGACCGATCGCAGTGGCTTCACCTTTCTCAACACAAAGAGGGTATCGCAGGCAACTGCCACTGACTGGCCGGCAATGATGAGTGCCAGACAGAAGAGGTTCAGTCCCAGGGTGCCTATCAGGAGGCCTTTCTGCTTGTTGGAGAGCTTTTGACGGTATTTCCACTCCTCTTCTGCGAGACCCAACCCAGTCGGTCCTTGGGCAAAGGTTCGTACACCTTGACGGTACGTGTGAAGGTGGTACAGCTGCAGGGCGAAAAGGAGGACGAGAAAGAGCATGTGGCTTGTGTGAACCAAGGTTTTGACGATAGCGTAGACGGTGCCATTGGTGTAAACCATGGACAGCCACTGGAGAAGCCAGAGGACGCAGCAGGTTGCATATGCGGCTCCCGCATGCTTGGCAAAGTGCACGTACGGTCTGGTGGCTGGGGAGTATCCGCATGAGACGCTCTGTGCCCATTCTTTGGCCAGTAGGTAGGCCGCCAGCTGATTCAAGGCCAGGCATGGCTTGAGCAGGAGCACATCCTGCGGATGGGACCAGAGCATTGAAAGATTGCCAAACATGAACGGGCAGCCATTCAACGCGAACTTTAGGCCCTCGCCAATGCTGAACGAGTCCAACAGGCTGACCAAGGCGTTTAGTAGGTCGGTGGCCACCTCTATGAAATGCAGGTGCATGGGAGCTTTGTTGGCGTCCTTCTCCTCAAAGGTGACGCTGATCAACCACAGGGCGAAGGCACCGCCGACGAATGCCAGCGGTGTGGTCAGATAGACGTCGGTTGTCTTCAGCCAACAGGGCCCCATTGCACACACGAACAACCATGATAATTCGTTTATATCGCACAAACGCCGTCTGGATTATTGCTGCTGTCCACTACTGATACGGTGTATTCGTCTGTGCAGCAAGGCCCTAATAAGCCATCTAACCTGAGATGGCAACATGCGTTCATAGCGGAGTACTTCACCCCGCCCGAGACCAATGGCCTGTAGGGGAGGGATGCCTAGGCAGGGACGAAACGCCCGAATACACGCCTTGTCGACCAGATGGGCGCGAATGTAGCGCATATACAATACGGAGTAGCGGGAAGACTAGCGCTCTGTTTCGCGAACTCACTGGCAACAGTACTGTGCCTTGGATCTATGTACTACGATTGTAGTCGGTTCTTGCACCTGGAAAAGTGGGAGAATGAACGGTGCCTTCCTCCAATAGGCTCTACACTCCGTCCTTGCACGAAGTAGTCTCTCAGTTCGCGAAACAGGCACCGGACCACCCCATCTCCGACGACAACGACCGAAGGCCAGCATGATATTTGTGAAGTTGCCTGGACGGCTTCTAGTCGCGTTCCACAGGCAAGTGTAGCGAGCGCAGAGCTTTGGCATCTTGTAGTAGTATTCCAGATGAACTGGACTACGGCCACTGAGGTTGTGAGCTCGTAGGAAATCGGCGCTGAGTCCGCCCAGACCCGACGAGTTGAATGCCGTGCCGTTGTTCCACCGGGCCAGATAGAGGGCCCTCTCAAGAACACGCCCATAGTGGTCGCTTTTGAAGGAGAACAGCAGGGTTTCCGCATGGCCTGGGCTGATTTGTAACAGGATTAGCAGGCCAGAGCGAATCCTCATGTTGTGAACTAAGAGTATTTTTTGGTTTAGACTTGTGCAGCTTTGTTGTTGTGTAAACGTTTCATTTCACTCTGCGCCGTATGGAATGGGGAGAGGGGAACATTAGTCAGGCAAGTGCTGACTCGGACTTGTTTGGACAAAGGAGACGACCCATTACGATACCACGCAACCGTTGCCATAACGATAGGGGATCTCAGTATGCGAGAAAAAGTTTCACCATCAACATGCACTTCCGCGCTCTAATGGGAATGGTGGCTATTTCTGTAGTCGTTGTTATTGTAGTGCTGTATGGCGTGTTTCTGTGGTTGTTGGGTTACTGTGGCTTGTCGTCTCTCAATCGCTGCTGGTGTGATCATTATTGCGAAACACTGTTGTCACGCAGGGCGCGAGAAATACTCATTGCGCTGAATGGAGAATCAATGAGCTGAAACTATGATCACCTCACAGACGATGGACAAAGAGACGGGCCACCATTGCAACCTGATCGTTATTGCTCTGTCATACCGTGTGAAATCCTACGAATCGGTTTCCACCATCAATTGAACTGGCGCCCTCTCGCTGTCGGTACTGCCTTTCGCTTCACGGCCCATCTCGAGTTGGCCGTCCCAGTGGCAGTGACGACGTGGTTTGTCTGAACGCAGGGTAGCAAAAGTCGACAGAATTCGGCGCGAAAACGCATCGACATCAATAAGTAGATGAAGAAGTTGGAGGCCATGGCGAGAAATGGGGCGGCCAGTCGAAAGGTCAGAGCGAGCCAGGAGACGTGAGTTAGGAGCAGAAGCCATGCTTCGTCGGGTAAGACGTAGCGGGCCGGGATGCGTTGCATGGAAGGAGGGTTGCTCTACAGTATGTAGTCTTCTATTAGGGTAAACGCATTTCAACAAACCTCGGCTGCCATGCTGCTGCACAAGCTTGCATCAGGCGTCAGCACATTGCAACATTGCATCAGGCTACATAATTGTAGAAAAGTCTCTCATCAATGTCTAGTGTGTTTGCGACAATGCGCACTTGAAACCTTCTTTTGGCCATAACTCAAAAGTCATAAAATGCTACCGGATTTTTCCGCTTATAAGCCCATCCACTTATAAGCCCATGGGCTTATACGTTGTTTTGACCAGGGTGTCATACTATACTATAGTAATTCCAGTATTATAGTATAGTATAGTATAGTATAACCATACTATACTATACTACAATTCGCTTTGGTATTCCAGTATTATACTATACTATACTAGAATTCGAAAATTTTTACTCATACTATACTATACTATACTAGAATTCAAGCCATACTGGAATGGTATTACAGTATAGATTTTTTTCGATTTCCGCAGCGAATTTCGGCAGTGCACTCCTGTATTCCTACCAAAATTGTTCAAGTGTTCAGCAAAAGTACGTAAAACTTTTGTAAATGGAGCAGATACCGAACCATTGCGCTCTCAAGTGAGCAAATCTGGACATTAAAGCTGGCATTTTGTTCATGATTTTGACATTTTAGTGTCCATTCTATACTGCAATTCTATTCTAGTACTATACTACAATTCATGAATCGCCGCCTATACTGTACTATACTATACTACAATTCACAGGGAACTGTAATACTGTACTATACTATACTAGAATTGAAAATCTCCCCTCCATACTATACTATACTATACTAGAATTAAAATGAATTCCAGTATGACACCCTGGTTTTGACTGCCACATAAAAGCCCATGGGCTTATACGAGGTGTCCAAACTTTGGCGGGAGTGTAGCCAATATTTACCTAATTATACTGTCAGTTGGTGTTAAAATAGTGAGAAATGAACTACAAACGGTAGTAAAACTGCCAATTAGCAGGTTGATTTAACGACTCGCTAACGAATACACCTTAAATACAGTGGAGTGCAACTGCATAATTCTTGCTAATTTGTTAGTGCCATAGAACAGGTAAGGACCCACCCTGAAAGTCGACTGCCACGTATTAGCCCTGGGCTTATATATGTCGCCAGTTTCACTCTGGCGAAGGTGTCAAAACCACGTATAAGCCCATGGGCTTATAAGCGGAACAAGTCTCTTTTAAAAAGCGGAGTATTTTTGAGCTTTGAATTTTTACTGAGATTGTAGCAAGGCCCTTTCCGGTTTCGTGCAGCGTCTTTGACTCTCCTCGCGACTACACTTTTTGGAGTGGTCTTGCTACGCAACATTGGTATCGCTCGGGTTTAATTCTTTACACCAAGAAATCATCTTTTCTTACTAAATTTTAAAAAAAGACACTGGAATCTAGCGCAAAACTACAGGTTAATTGTGAGCATCTTTGATGTTGGCTTGCAGTGAGCTCTTCAGCGATGTCAAGACCGCCGCTCTGCAACGCACGAGTGCCAAGATATAACAAACCAAAATCTGCAGTTTTCATCGCGTTTTGGTTACTGTAGCCCTCTCATTGATGTTTTGAAACTTTTTGGTGTCGGATTCTTGCTCAGGAGGTCGAGCGCTTCTTTTTGATATGCGATTCGACTAGGTTCTATGAAGTTTTGACTTTTTGCGGACATTACTTCAGGATACTGTAGCGCGCAATTTTTAAAACTTGTTATTATTTCGACGTCACAGTTCGCGATAGTAGTCCGAGGGCTACCAGTCGATGTGTCTAACTCAACCCAGCGACGTCAGACAAGCGAGTTATTAAGCCCGAAGCAAGCGTGTCGTTTCCAGTTCTCGACGCGTTTTGGTTACTGTAGCTTTCTGTTTAAACTTGTGAAACTTTTTGTTGCCGGATTCGTGCTCAGGAGCTCGAGCGCTTCACTTTGATTTGCGATTTGACTAGCTTCGGTCAACTTTTGTTTTAAAACGGACCCCACTTTGGGATACTGTAGCGCGCGAGTTTGAAAACTTATTTTGGTTTTGAACACTCAGATGGCGAGAGTAGTCCGAGGGCTACCCGTCGATGTGTCGAACTCAACCCAGCGACGTCAGACAAGCGAGTTATTATACCCGAAGCAAGCGTATCGTTTCCAGTTTTCGACGCGTTTTGGTTACTGTAGCTCTCTGTTTAAACTTTTGAAACTTTTTGTTGTCGGATTCGTGCTCAGGAGCTCGAGCGCTTCACTTTGATATGCGATTTGACTAGCTTCGGTCAACTTTTGTCATAAAATGGACCCCACTTTGGGATACTGTAGCGCGCGAGTTTGAAAACTTATTTTGGTTTGTCTACTCAGGTGGCTAGAGGAGTCCGCGGGCTACTCGGCGATGTCTCAAACACCTTCCTACGACGTCGGACGAGCGAGTTATTAAGCCCGAAGCAAGCGTGACGTACGCACGCACGCACGCACGCACGCACGCACGCACGCACGCACGTACGTACGCACGCACGCACGCCGAGCTCTTGATAGGGTTCGCTCGGCTGAGGCCGAGCGAAAAAATCCGGTACTTAGGTTGGCCCTTGTTTCATGAGGGCGACGAGTTGCCAAGTGGGACCCATCGCACTGCATTAGTACTAGAACATCAGTGGTGAATAATCCATCAGTAGGTAACATCATGATCAAACGATGCGCACCTATCTATCACACACTGGCTCCCCACTCCTGTCCAACTGAACTATTTCGCACAATCTTGAGGTTTTGGATACGTTATTGGACAATCAGAGTAACATTGATCTATGCAACGCGTCCCATTAGCGCAATGGCCGAGCGCAGAAGGCGAGTGAAAACGTACACCGTGAGGACAGCCGTCAGGGTGCGCGTAGCACGTGCCTGGAAAACGAACAATCTATGGCGGTGAACATTTTTGTCGAATTTTGAAGATTCGCTTCTATGTCTACTTTAAGACTGAAATGCGGAACTAACTGACAGACTAAACCCATTGGCTTCAGAATATACTGTTGCGGAGAAAGCCATGCACTAATTATGTACCATACACACCTGAGCTTTGCCATCTGACATTCCCACGCTCGAAGTACCACTCTGCTTCTGGTTAACGTTGTAGCGCTTCAGAAGGAGGCCGACGAGGAGAAGGGCGTAGAGAACGACCACCGAAGCGTTCATTGTAAAGGTCCGAGCACCCACTACTTTGTAGTATCGAGGATTGCCTTTGAACATGGTTGCCAAGCAGCTGCGAACCCGCTCGCCATTAAGCGCTCCTTCGATAAGTCGGTATGACTGCAGAACAGTTAAGTCCACAATGGCGACAACGAAGAGACCGACGGTGTAGCGCTTCCCAAATGATCTGAAGTGAATGGAGTGTTTGAGTTTCCGCAAATCCTCTAATTTGACCCCCTCCCCCCCGTAAACTAGTTTCAGTTTCAGTTTCAGTTTCTATAAATAGGTATACCGAAACCGAAACTGAAACTAATATGGTCAGACATATTTAAACTGGAACTGAAACTGAAACCCCACGAAAGGAATCAGTATTAGTGCAATACTGAAGCTAGTTTCAGTACGCACTACTGAAACTAGTTTCAGTTTCAGCTTCAGTGTTTGAGGCGTACGTTTGGCTCATCTTTGGTTGATTTGGCACTTTGCTTGATTGAAAATGACGACAAGCTGTGTGTGTAAAAAGTTCAACCTATGCTTTGTGTCTGTCAAATCTTGGTGAACAGTATAGTGAATTTCTTTCGCATAATCAGCCGCATCTAGCGAAGGTGTCTTGAAAACGTGTACCACAATTCAAATGCAGCTATTACCACGATACGGTTGTCTGTACAACTGATCTAAAGCTCAGTGATATCGCCGCGTTCGCTATATGGTATCGGCATGATACGACGCCGTTCATCTGAAGTTTCATACCGGTGAGAATACGCCACATCGAACAAAAAACTTGCCAACTGTTTGGTGCAGTCGTTGTCTACTAGGAATTTCGTTTGGTGTGCGCATTTCTGCGTTATGACGCTTTTGACAATTTGTAGAATTTTGGCAAATTGTGGCGTATTTCTATAAAATTCCACAATTGCAAACAATTTACTTTTGTGTTACAAATTATCCGCGGTCTATGCTCTTTCGATTTCTGAAGAAATTTCGCCGCTAGTCCATCAGGCGACAAAATCGATTTTCGACTTTTTTATATTTTAATTGTAAATATCTCTAAAGTGCAGTATTTCAAAGCTGTAGAACCATGTCACAAATTCTTATTGGCTTACGACCTTTCAATTTCTGCATTCACATTCGTCAATAAATGACGTTCTATTTTTGTCATTTTGTGAAATTATGACAAATACTTGCGTATTTCGATGAAATTCTGCATATGCAAAAAAATTCTTTTGTGTTACAAATTGTCCACGGCCTATGTTCTTTCCATTTCTGACGAAATTTCGCGGCTAGCTCATCAGGCGAAAAAGTTGATTTTCGATATTTTCATATTTTAATTGTAAATATCTCCAAATTGCAATTTTTCAAAACTGAAAAACTATGTCACAAATTCTTACTGGCTTGCGGCCTTTCAATTTCTGCATTCACATTTGTCAATAAATTACGTTCCATTTTTGTCAATTTACGAAATTTCGACGAACAATTTCGTATTTCTATCAAATTTCACATCGACAAAGAATTTCTTTTGTGTTGCAAATTATCAGCGGTCCGTGCTCTTTCCATTTCTGAAGAAATTTCGCGGCTAGCTCATCAGGTGAAAAAGTCGATTTTCGACATTTTTGAATTTTAATTGTGAATATCTCGAATATGCGAAATTAGCAACAGAAACGGACATTGGATCCATACTCAGCGACCTTGACTCTACTTGACCACATATGTCACATGTTTTACTTCGGTGCCACGGACACACAGACAGACAGACATTGTCATCCGTATATATACACCTCGCCGCGCTGAGGCGCGGCGAAACAAGCTGTGTGTGTAACAAGCTGTGTGTGTAAAAAGTTCAACCTATACTTTGTGCCTGTCAAATCTTGGTGAACAGTATAGTGAATTTCATTCGCATAATTAGCCGTATCTAGAGAAGATATCTTGAAAACGCGTACCACAATTCAAGTGCAGCCATTACCACGATACGGTTGTCTGTACAACTGATCTAAAGCTCAGTGATATCGCCGCGTTCGCTATATGGTATCGGCATGATACGACGCCGTACATCTGAAGTTTTATACCCGTGGGCATACACCACATCGAACCATAAATCTTGCCAACTGTTTGGTGCAGTCGTTCTCTACCAGGAATTTCGTTTGGTGTACGCTTTTGTCTGCGTTATGACGCTTTTGTCAATTTGTAAATTTTGACAAATAATTGCGTATTTCTATAAAATTCCGCATATGCAAAAAAAATTCTTTTGTGTTTCAACTTGTCTACGGCCTATGTTCTTTCCATTTCTGAAGAAATTTCGCCGCTAGCTCATCAGGCGATAAAGTCGATTTTTGATATTTTTATATTTCAATTGTAAATATCTCCAAATTGCAATTTTTCAAAACTGAAAAACTATGTCACAAATTCTTACGGGCTTGCGACCTTTCAATTTCTGCATTCACATTTGTCAATAAATTACGTTCTATTTCTGTCAATTTATGGAATTTCGACAAACAATTTTGTATTTCTATCAAATTTCACATCGACAAAAAATTTCTTTTGTGTTACAAATTATCAGCGGTCCGTGCTGTTTCCATTTCTGAAGAAATTTTGCGTCTAGCTCATCGGGTGAAAAAGTCGATTTTTGACATTTTTGGATTTTAATTGTGAATATCTCAAAAATGCAATATTTCAAAACCGAAAAACTATCTCACAAATTCTTATTTGCTTACGACCTTTTAGTTTCTGCATTCACATTCGTCAATAAATGACGTTCAATTTTTGTCAATTTATGAAATTTCGACAAACAATTGCGTATTTCTATCAAATTCCACACTGACAAAAATTTTCTTTTGGGTTACAAATTATCAGCGGTCCGTGCTCTTTCCATTTCTGAAGAAATTTTGCGTCTAGCTCATCAGGTGAAAAAGTCGATTTTCGACATTTTTGGATTTTAATTGTGAATATCTCGAAAATGCGAAATTAGCAACAGAAACGGGCATTGGATCCATACTCAGCGACCTTGACTCTACTTGACCACATATACCACATGTTTGACTTCGGTGCCACGAACACACAGACAGACAGACAGACAGACAGACAGACAGACAGACAGACAGACATTGTCATCCGTATATATACACCTCGCCGCGCTGAGGCGCGGCGAAAAAAGTTCAACCTATACTTTGCGCCTGCCAATTCTTGGTGAACAGTGCAGTGAACTTTGTACACATCGTTAGCCGCATCTGGAGAAAGTGTCTTGAGAATGTGTACCTTAATGCCAAGTGCAGCTATCCCCACGATACGGTTGTCTGTACAGCTGATCTGAAGCTCAGTGATATCGCCGCGTTCGCTATATGTTATCGGCATGATACGACGCCGTTTATCTGATGTTTCCTACCTGTGTGAAAACGTCACATCCAACAAAAAAACTTGCCAAAAGTTTGGTGGGAGCGAATTCCTGTGTTCGGCGTACGCATTTCTGTTTCCGAGTGCACATTCATCAATAAACAGCTGTTCTGGCTATCAGACGAAAATGTCGATTTTGACATTTTTGGACATTTTAATTCCAAATATCTCGAAATTGGAATTTATTAAAACACTAAAACTATGCCACAAATTCTTATTGACATACGGTCTTACCATGTCTGCGTTCAAATTCGTCAAAAAACGACGTTCTATTTTTGTCGATTTATGGAATTTTGACATATAATCGCGTATTTTACCGAATTCTGCATCTGCAAAAATTTTATTTTGTGTTACCAATTATCCATGGGCTATGTCCTTGCCATTTCTGAAGAAATTTCACCTCTAGCTCATCAGACGAAAAAGTCGATTTTCGACATATTCGTATTTTAATCGAAAATATCTCAAAATTGCAATTTATTAAAACTGCAAAACTATGTCACAAATTCTTATTGACACACGGCCTTACCATTTCTGCATTCACATTCGTCAATAAATGACGTTCTATTTTTCTCAATTAACAAAATTTTGACAAATAATCGCGTATTTCTACTAAATTCCACATTTGCAAAAAATTTCTTTTGTGTTACAAATTATCCGCGGTCTATGCTCTTTCCATTCCTGAAGAAATTTTGCCGCTAGCGCATCAGGCAAAAAAGTCGATTTTCGGCATTTTCATATTTTAATTGTAAATAACTCGAAAATGCGAAATTAGCAACAGAAACGGACATCGGATCCGTACTCAGCGACCTTGACTCTACTTGACCACATATGCCACATATCTTACTTTTGTGCGACGGACAGACACACAGACACACAGACACACAGACACACAGACACACAGACAGACATCGTCATCCGTATATATACACCTCGCCGCGCTGAGGCGCGGCGAAAAAAAAACTAGGAAATGCACCTTATTTATGGTAATCAGCAACGTACATAGCAACGCATCCATCAGCGTGCGTAACTAAAACTCAAGAAATTCCTTTACTGAAACTGAAACTAAAATTAAAACTGGTACTGATGCTAAAACTGAAACTAAAACTAAATCAGTTTCTATGGTCACCCCCGCATCAGACCACCTGTACTTGACGGGTACTATGACCGACGCCAGTCGGTCGAAAGCGATCAGCAAATTCATGAGAGTCGAAGCGCTACTGAACCAAAAGCGCGGAGAGCGTTGCAGGAGGCAGTGGAGTACTGTAGTAGTCGCAGCGCTGGGCTGTTGCTTAGTACCCCACAGTGCAGCCGCCTCCATCGCATAACTGGGCGCGTAGGAGGCCGCGAAGCAGCCGTCGACCGCCGCCAACGTCGCGATCAGAAGCCATGTTCTTGGAAGGGTTGCTTGCGCAACAGAACAGTTTGCGGGAATTCCGTATATTTCTATTTATTGAGGCGAATATCGGCTTCCTTAGTGTGTGTTCAAATAGTTGTGTACACCACATAAGTGTGGATTGCTATAGCTTCAAGCAATCCTTCCCTGGAGCGCAGTCGCTTCGACTGGCACACCACCAAAACGATTAGTGCGTTCCCAACGAGTATGACAAAGCAGAAAGCCACCGTCGCCAAAACGACTGTGGGCGAGTTGACCTGGGCCAGGAAGTTGTGGGTCAGGTCCGATCGGTTGGATTTTCTCGCCAAGGCTTCGACGAACTTGAACAGTCGCTCGGCCATACAGTAGCTTTTACACCAGTTAACGTGACGATGCCGAGTCGACGCTGTTAGACACCTCGACTGATTGGGTTCTAGACGACACTCCAAGGCGAAAGATGATTGCTCCAATGGCCGGAAGCCTTAGCAACGCGGACCAATCAGCTGCTGCTGCTTCCATTCTGCCTTGGGGAACAATTCGGTGATGACTTGCCCACTTGTGTCCTTCCTCATCTCAACGTAGAACATTTCGTTTGCAAAATCTACAGGTCAAATTCTCAGGATGACTCAGCTATTTTGCAACAGAAATGGGTTGGGCGCCCGCAATACAGTAAGCCAGTGAAGTTCGGATCAACAGTATGCACTCATCAAAGGATAGGTGCCTACGGTAGGCCTAAACATGGCTGAGAATATTCACGAAACCAATTTATTTATTCAAATAATGCACCCGAAAAGTCAGTGGCGCAAATAAAAATTTTACGTGCTCTGCGGCTTCTTTTCTGGTGAAATTTGTGATTGGTCTGTCAAAACCGAAACCAAGTCCGAACTTCTTCACGGAATAATCTGATACTTCATTTTCGTGTGGACATCCACACGTGACTTACTCCATTGTATTGTAGCTTACAACGAACTAAGTCAACTAAACAGATTAAGGAATACAATTTCCAGTTTGGAAGAATTCTGGAGATTGGGGGAAGACCGCCTTTTGATGGACCAGCAGGACTTTGTCAAGAAGGCACCGTTGAGGGTCAAAGTCAGCTGCACTGAAGCCGAACCACTATTACCCACGATTGCGTTTCACATCCGGGGCTATACGACGTCATTTAGGGTTGCTTTGGCCCCTCACCAGTGCAAGGTTGGTCGATCAGTCGATTTGCCCCCAAATTTTGACTATGAGCCATACTTGGAATTTCGACGAAATTGTCATATTCGTGTAGCGCTATGTATTGTGCATCGTTGCCAACAAGAACATTTTGTGGTTCGAGCCGTTCGCGCGAACGCGAGGCAAAAATGAAATTTCGGTCCTATGCAGCTCATGCTGAAGCGAAAGCAAACTTCGACGCGTAGTTTCTCGAAAAATAGGGCCCTCCCGGCAATGCGGTTTTCGCCGTTCGATTCAGCGTCCAAAGATGCGTCGTCGTGGCAGTTTTAGGAAAATTCAAAAACATTTGTATTTTGGTAACCAGGCAAGTCGTCCGGGGGACGCAGTATACTCCACAAATTTGAACTCCTACGCACGGTGACTCATCTGCTGTTGTGGCCCCCTGACACTTCCAATCAGAAAACTAATGCCGAATTCGTGATCTACATCCCAGAATACCCCAGAATCGACATACAACACCCCTAACTTCCTATGGACTCGCAGAACCAAAATTCTGCACTTGGGGTACGGTACCATGCAAATTCGTCACATCTATGTTCAAACATTATCTAAACGATAAACGAATGCCAAATTCGTAATCAGCGACCCCGAAAACCCCGAGATCGAGCATAATATTGCCAAAGTCGACCCGACGCCCAAAGTTCAAAGCGACGCGGCAGGGATACTGTAACCCCGAAAATTTTTCGAAAATAGTTTTCTGGGCCAGATTTAAGCGCAGAATCGTTTGAAACCTCCTTTGGAACGAGTCGGCAACGCAATCGAGAGCTACAGACGCCGAAACGCGAAAATTGCAATTTTCGACCCCGGAGTCAAAAAAGTTGCGGGAAAATAACTTTTTTGTGTTTCGCCCGATTTTCTCCGTTCATGGCTCATTCTATAGAGGGCATCTGGGAAGGAGCAACAAAAGCGGTCTCGCGGCTCTAGCTGCTACCTAGCCCGCACAGCAGCCCGTCAAAGTCGACCCGGGATTAAAAATCGCGAATTTTTCAAATTTGGCGCCAAAATGGGTCCCGCAGCGATCCAATTCTTCTTTTTCCACCCTCGGCCCTATCGAGTGCTACAACATATCAAAAGATAGTATATACCATTATATGCAACTTTTTCGAGTTCTACCTTGTTTAACCCTCTTTCCAGTACTTTGAAAATTTAAATTTTTGAATTTCCCGCCAACGGGGTCCCGGAGCGTGACCCCGTTTGGCGTCTACCCTGCCCACTTACTAGGCCTACCCAACGCAAAAGACCGTTTGCAAATCGACCGCTTCACGAGCGAACGCCATCCGGTTAGAATTACTGTGTTTCGCGCACAAACGCTATATACTCCACACTTTTTGTGGAGTAAACAAGCTGTGTGTGTAAAAAGTTCAACCTATACTTTGTGTCTGTCACATTTTGGTGAACGATATAGTGAACTTTGTACACATCGTTAGCCGCATCTGGAGAAAGTGTCTTGAGAATGTGAACCTTAATGCCAAGTGCAGCTATCCCCACGATACGGTTGTCTGTACAGCTGATCTGAAGCTCAGTGATATCGCCGCGTTCGCTATATGTTATCGGCATGATACGACGCCGTTTATCTGATGTTTCCTACCTGTGTGAAAACGTCTCATCCCACAAAAAACTTGCCAAAAGTTTGGTGCGAGCGAATTCCTGTGTTCGGCATACGACATTTCTGTTTCCGAGTGCACATCCATCAATAAACAGCTGTTCTGGCCGTCAGACGAAAATGTCGATTTTGACTTTTTTTTTCAAATTTTAATTCTTAATATCTCAAAATTGGAATTTATTAGAACTGTAAAACTATGTCACAAATTCTTATTCGCATACGGCCTTACCATTTCTGCGTTCAAATTAGTCAAACAACAACGTTCCATTTTTGTCAATTTATGGAATTTTGAAAATAAGCACGTATTTCTATTAAATTCCATATTTGCAAAAAAATTCTCTTTCGTTAGAAATGATCCGCAGTCTATACTCTTTCCATTTCTGAAGAAATTTCGCCGCAATATCGTCATGTGAAAAAGTCGATTTTCGACATTTTCATATTTTGATTAACAATATCTCGAAATTGCCATTTTAAAAAACTGCAAAACTATGTCACAAATTCTTATTGGCATACGACCTTTCCATTTCTGCATTCACATTCCTCAATAAACGACGTATTTTTTTTGTCAATTTATGCAATTTTGACAAATAATCGCGTATTTCTATTAAATTCGACATTTGCAAAAAATTTCTTTTGTTTTATTAATTATCCGCGGTCCATGCTTCTTCCATTTCTGAAGAAATTTCGCGGCTAGCGCATCAGACGAAAAAGTCGATTTTCGACATTTTCGAATTTTAATTGCGAATATCTCGAAAATGCGAAATTAGCAACAGAAACGGACAACGGATCCGTACTCAGCGACATCGACTCTACTTGACCACATATGTCACATATATTACTTCGGTGCCACGGAAACACAGACACACAGACACACAGACACACAGACACACAGACACACAGACATTGTCATCCGTATATATACACCTCGCCGCGCTGAGGCGCGGCGAAAAAATTGGCACCCAAATCCTGACTATGAGCCATGCCTGAAATTTCGGCGAAATTATCACACTCGTGTAGCGCTATGTCTTGCTCATCGTCGCCAACAAGAAAAATTTTGTGGCTCAAACCCTTTGCGCGAGCGCGAGGCACAGATGAAAATTTTGTTCTATGGAGCACATGTTAAAGACGCCCAAAACAGGGTCAACTTTGAAGAGCCATATCTCGAAAGCCACGGCACCTACCGTAAAACCTCCAATAAGCGACCCCTCCAATAAGCGACCCCACTCCAATAAGCGACCCCCCTAGAAGGGGGTTTGAAATAACAAGCGACCCCTTCCAATAAGCGACCCAATTTTCTGTCAATAGTGTCCGATATTCCTTAATAAGTCACTGTTGCTCCCATTATAGCACACCGAACTTCAATAGTGAACGTTAAGCCACGCTCGTCATTGATTTCCGCTTCTATTTTCAGATTTTGTTGGGGGAAACACATAATCATACAGGTTTCAATGCTCGAAATTGCAAAGTTGCATGCTGAGGTGACGACTCAGACTGCCATTGAACAATAAGCGACCCCCCTCCAATAAGCGACCCCACTCCAATAAGCGACCCCCCTAGAGAGGTGGTTGAAACAATTAGCGACCAGGTCGCTTATTAGAGTTTTTACGGTAAATGGCTTAGGCAACTTGCATTCGACTTGTTTTAAGAAGTTCTGTAACATACTTGAAAATGAGCTAAGTCGAAGAAGGTCGAAACAAGCTTTGTCTAAAAACTGTGGCACCACGTTGGCATAAGTGTAAACTTGAGAGCGTGTGCGCGATAATGTGCACTGGACAGTGAAGTGCCGCTAGACATTTAGTCGACAATTTGGTGGGGTTTCGCCGCAATTGGTCTTTGTTCGTGGTACCTGATCCACATATGGATCAGAAGGTTGGCCGCAGGCACACTTTGCGCTTATAATTGTGGCAACTGATCCATAAATGGATAGGAGAAATTCGCCGCAGGCACACAGTGCAATAAAAGTGTCTAAATGAGACGACGCCCTATTGAAAAGGGTATAAATGGGACAACGCCCTATTGAAAAGGATATAAATGGGACGACGCCCTATTCTTTTAGGCTTAGTGCACAAAGATATGTTAAAATTTAAGCTGCTTGAAATTGTCGAAATTTAGGAATTCTAAAAAAAATATACCTAAATTCTTCAATTATAAAATCAGAAACTATTTGCCAAATACTTGACAGACTATGCCCAATGCATCAACGCAAAGACATTGTGAAATTTAAGCTGTTTAAAATTGTCATAATTTGATAATTTCGAGCAAAAACTTTGAAATATCCCTAATTTTGTTAATTATAAAATCTGAAACTTTTTGATAAATACTTGACAGACCATGCTCGACACATCCGTGAAAAGAAAATTTAAAATTTAAGCTGTTGTATATTGTCGTAATTTGTGTATTTTTACTAATACCTTAAAATTATCCTAAATTTCGTTAATTATATTTGCTGAAACTATTTGCTAAAAATTTGGCAGACTATGCTCGATACATCCGTGCAAAGAAACTTTGAAATTTAAGCTGTTTGAATTTGTGTATATATGGCAATTTTGACAAAAACCTTGAAAATATCCCTAATTTTGTTAATTATAAAATCTGAAACTATTTGATAAATACTTGGCAGACTATGCTCGACACATCCGTGAAAAGAAATTTTTAATTTTAAACTGTTTGAAATTGTCGAAATTTGTGGATTTTAACAAAATCCTTAAAAATATCCTAAATTTCGTTAATTATATTCGCTGAAACTATTTGCTAAATACTTGGCAGACTATGCTCGATACATCCGTGCAAAGAAACTTTGAAATTTAAGCTGTTTGAATTTGTCAAAATTTGGGACTTTTGATAAAAACCTTGAAAATACCCTTAATTTTGTTAATTATAAAATCTGAAACTATTTGATAAATACTTGGCAGACTATGGTCGACACATCCGTGAAAAGAAATTTTTAAATTTAAACTGTTTGAAATTGTCGAAGTTTGGGGGGTTTTAACAAAATCCTTAAAAATATCTCCTAAATTGCGTTAATTATGATTGCTGAAATTTTTTGCTACATCGTTGGCAGACTATGCTCGATACATCGGTGCAAAGAAGTTTTGAAATATAAGCTGTTTGAATTGTTCGAAATTTGGGAATTTTGACGAAAACCTTGAAAATATCCCTAATTTGGTGAATTCCAAAATCCGAAACTATGTCACAAATTCATCGCGTCTTGTGCCCTTTCCATTTCAGCAAAAACTTTCTCGATACGACTTGTAAATAAAAGTGTCATTTTTGACATTTTCGTATTTTAATTGTAAATATCTCGAAATAGGGAAATTAGCAACAGAAACGGACAACGGCACGTTACTCAGCGCATTCGACTCCATTGGGTGGCACTAACCGTCTTGCCTATTTTTGTGACACAGACACACACACACACAAACACACACACGGACGGACAAACGAACAGACAATAGCGTCCGTATATATACTCGCCGCGCTGGCGCAGCGGAAAAATGTCCACGCAATGGTCGATTCTCTCAGAAAGCGTCTCTTAACATGTTTTGTATTAATGCAGCGCCAGTGGCTGCCATCCTAGGCCATTTGTCGCAGAAACACGACAACTTAGCAACATTTGGACAAAATCACCTATCTTCCACATGCAAAGCACGTCGCCTCGCCACCATCCTGCGCATCTGTGCAGAGCGTATGTCGCAGGGTCCACGTCTTCACTGGTACACGTAAGCTGGTATGTGAGGGTTAGCTGGTTGTGCAACCGCCTGCCCTTCGTCGAGGAGACGCGTCCAACTGATCGTTCGCCACTTGACAGAATGGGATGCAGCTCAGCGCATTTCTTGCCTTCTTCAGGACTTTGCCAATGGCTTTCAAATGGAACATTCGTGCGAAGCTCTGGTGGGATCACAACCAGCTGAATTCATTTGTTACACAGAGTCTTCTACTTATAGACCCATCCAGTCCACATTATCGGTGCTTGTCGCTTATGCTCAAGTAATTTTATACGCTACCACCCCTTAAGCTGATTATGCGTAGAGCAATAGTCCTGCGTTCAGTTACGTATTGCTGAGAAGACACGAAAGTGGGTGGGAGGGGGGGGGGGGGGGGGGGGGGCCAAATCCAAACATAACACGCACATGTATGCGACAGAGGCCAAGACAACACACACAAAATACAGGCGCAGAGGGAAGAGAGACTAACAGAGGCCTACTGCAGCAGTGACACTCACTCAATGGAGAAAGAATCTTTTGGTTAATGTGAAATAAATGCTGCTCCGTCTCTGAAACACAGACGCTTGCGTACAATAGAAAATAACTGGAAGCTCGGCCTCGCTTCGCTCGCCCTCGCTTCTCCATGGAGGAGGAGGAGACTCGCGCCCCCCTTCTGCTTATTGGGACAAGGGCGCTCGCTACGCTCGCGCCGAGGAGGGAAGGCTAGCCGCCGACTCGCTTCGCTCGTCGGGGGCATACACCACGGCCCCCCACCGCGTCCGCGCGGCGGAGCCGCGAGGGCGCGCCCAAAGCCAGCCCAGTTCGAGCGCCGAGAGGCGCGAGAACTGACCGTTTCCGTCTGTCCGTCTGTAGGTATGTCAGCAGGGAGGCCGGCTAGAAAGAAAATCTGCTACACAATGGCGCTGACAGTCGGCGGCACGAAGGGCGCCGGGGCGGGCGGCTGCGGCAGCCGGATCGGCTGGGCTCGCCAATGGCGGGCGGACGGGTGGCGGTGGGGCCGCTGCACCTGCAGTTGCAGCAGGTCGGGGGGTCGGCGACGGAATAAGGTATGTATGCATCCCTATGGCCGCAATACATCATGTTTTGGTTGGGTTCATATGCTACTCATTTTTGCGACTAATTAAAAGTGCTGCATAATATCGTTTATTCAACAAAACTGTTACAGTACCCCTACGAACTTCTTCTTTGTCGGTCTTCTGGTTGTCCTTCTTGTCCGAAAACGTTCTCTTGGTAGCCGACGCACTTCCTCCCCTTCCGCCTCGGCTCCTCCTCCCTTGTTTCTGCTTGCCATGACTAAGTTGCGTCCTGCGAAGACCGAGAAATCCCAACTGTTTGAACAAGATTGACTTATTTCCTGCGAATTTTATTTGAAATTCGAGTATTTCGGACCTTGTCCACATCTGAGCGCGTTGCGTCGCTTCCGGTTCACAACACGGCGGCGCGCTACACGCAATATTAGGATCTCTAAAGGAAAACTAATTTTCGCGCGAAAGGACTACTGTAGCTTAGTTAGACTGTAAGGCGTCTACAGTATGCGTAGCAAATTCCTTTCTAGTTGTAATTCCGTATTGCAAGACATTGACCTTGTAATTTTCATAGAATCTAAAGAGGCATTTCATCAGTTTCATACTACAAGTAACCCCCGTTCTATCATATGATGTTGCAATTGACGAATTTTGTTTTCCAGAAACCACGTTTTGTAGTGCAATTCTCGAATATCTTATCAACTGGGTGTAGAACGTCCCATAGTTCAAACTACTTGGGTGAATTGGTTGTAACATGAGTAAATTTGATCACGTCGAAATCGAAACTTTCAGTATTATCATACACGTGGATATCCTTCAGTTTTCCTTGCGCTATTTCAAATTCTAAGTCGAGAAACGAAATTTTACCATTTTGAATTTCCGTTTTGCCTAATTTAAGCTCTGGCGGGTAAATTCTTCTGCCCAGAATTTCAAAAGCGTCACTATTATTGTCAAAACGTCATCAATGTACCTTGCGATCATTCTGTCTCTAGACACCAGTCATACAGAAAGTTGAACATTGTTTCTGAGCAGACTGATTCTTTGTCGGTAGGAGCCTGTGATTCGGCGATGATATGAGCAAGGCCAGGTTATTATTATACCCCCTAGCGGCAGGCGGCGAGCCTTTGTTAGATGAGCCAACTGACCTCGTCCGAAGCTTCCAGCACAACCTCTGCTCTGACCTTTACAGCCAGGTCACGCTACAGCAGCCAGAAGCAAGCGTGTCGTTTCTAGCGCGTTTTGGTTACTGTAGCTCTCTGTTTAAACTTTTGGAACTTTTTGTTGTCGGATTCGTACTCAGGAGCACGAGCGCTTCACTTTGATATGCGATTTGACTAGCTTCGGTCAACTTTTGTCTTAAAATGGACCCCACTTTGGGATACTGTAGCGCGCCAAGATTTGAAAACTTATTTCAGTTTTGAACACTCATATGGCGAGAGGAGTCCGCAGGCTACCGAGCGATGTCTCAAACTCCATCCTACGACGTCTGACGAGCGAGTTATTAAGCCCGAAGCGAGCATGACGTACGCACGTACATACGTACGCACGTACGCACGCACGCACGCCGGGCTCTTGATAGGGTTCGCTCGGCTGAGGCCCAGCGAAAAAAAGTACGTTGCCCCATTCATGGCTCCGACGTCGGTTTAGCTCCAGCAGCTGCCCTCTTAGATAAGTGAAGAAGCGCAGGTAGCTGTCACGAGACTCTTGAAGCAGAGCGTGAACAACTGGCGCGTATTGGCAAACAATTGGCTTGTACTCCCCGCGAAACTTCACCACCAAACAGTACCTACAGCTCCCTGCAGTCCAGTCCAGACAGGCGGAACTTGAAAGTTCCATCCGCGTGCCCTGAGAACTGCTGTGGAGCACTTCCAGCTCCAGATTCAAGAGGAAGACGAAGAAAGTGGGGTGAACTTCGCGATTGCGAAGGTATACTTCGCCGTGTCTGGGATCATTGGCGTCTTCAGATGAGTCGCACTGCAGATGAGGCACAATAACAAACAGCTCCTACCGTTTTGCACTCCCACCGCTCGATCGACTTTCCATCTTTCTTGGAGATCTGGTATGTAGCAGTGACGTCAGTTTTCAAAGATCAAATTATGCGCTTTCCACCCTTCTGACTTACAATAAACCTCGCGACTCCAAACGCCGCCGCCGAACGCCATACGTTTAAAGACAGTGTGACTGTGAGCACTTTCGAAGCACAGTGGCTACGTAACAATTGCGAAGAACAACGCCGCACACTAATCGGTGCCACTGCTTGCGCCGCAGCTGTAGTGGACGCATGCGCAGATGCAGCGAATCCATGCGATGAGCGTCACGACTAGCAGGGAACGTTTGCTTTTCAAACGCAGTGCAGTGCATATGAACGAATTCATATGTAGTTCATTTAGGTGAATGCGAAGTCAGGGCCCCTTGCACATCAACCAGGGCCCCTTGCACCTCAACTCGGGCCCCTTGCGCAGCCGGGCCCCTTGTCCAATGTTCAGGGCCCCTTGGCTCACCTATCGGGCCCCTTGTCTCACCCTACTAGTCGGGCCCCCTTGCGCATCGGGGCCCCTTGTCCACATACCAAGCGAGGTCACGCTTCAGCACAACCTCTGCTCTGACCTTTGCCCCTCCCTCCCTCCTTGTAAGACGACCCTTCAAGCGAGGTCACGCTTCAGCACAACCTCTGCTCTGACCTTTGCCCCTCCCTCCCTCCTTGTAAGACGACCCTTCAAGCGAGGTCACGCTTCAGCACAACCTCTGCTCTGACCTTTGCCCCACCCACCCTCCTTCTAAGACGACCCTTCAAGCGAGGTCACGCTTCAGCACAACCTCTGCTCTGACCTTTGCCCCTCCCTCCCTCCTTGTAAGACGACCCTTCAGGCGAGGTCACGCTTCAGCACAACCTCTGCTCTGACCTTTGCCCCTCCCTCCCTCCTTGTAAGGCGAGCTTCCCAGCGAGGTCACGCTACAGCACAACCTCTGCTCTGACCTTTGCCCCTACCTCGCGGGCCTCTTGCACCTCTACCGCGGGCCTCCTGCTCCTTCCTTGCGGGCCTCTTGCCCCCTCGGCGTCTGCGGGCCTCTTGCTCACCCCTCGCGGGCCTCTTGCCCCTACTCCGCGGGCCTCCTGCCCCCGCGGGCCTCTTGCCTACTAGTCGCGGGCCTCTTGTCACACATTCGCGCCAGTCCTGTGGCGCGCATCGTCCAGTGGATCTCGCCCGCTCTGCCCCCCGCCCCCACCATTGGCGGGACGCCCAAACGCCTACAGAAGCCCATTCGGATGGCGCACAAGTCGATCGCTGCGCAGCGGCTGTACCACGCTCCCGGTGAGACCGCTTGTTCTGTCGTCGGCGCACTTCTCGGCCTGCCTAACACCCATGTCTGTTGTTGGAGCTTCGCCGGCATCGCGGCAGCCGACACCTTCCCCCATGCTGGCGGGATCGCCGGGAATCGTCTTCTCACCGCAGGGCACCTCCCGCCAGCCCGTCCTAGCAGCCGGCTTCTCCCCAATCCCCACCACCAGATCGCCGCGCGGTTGGTTCTTGTCGGCCGTATGGTTTTCGCTGGGTTCTCAGACTGTTGTTCTGCTCTCTTCACTTCAGGCTACATCCCGCTCACCACCATCCTACCAGGGGCCGCTTCTTGGGAGTGGTTGACGGATCCCGCCTACCAGGGCCAGGGGGAGTTGAGCCCCAGTCTGGCCGCGTTGAATGGTGGGTGGACTTTCTCGCGTTGGCCTAGCAATCGAGTCAACCCTTTGTTGCCGCCCCTCTTGCAGCAGCCGACTTGGTCTACTCCTACTCGACACAGGCACCGCAGCCTATCGATGGCATCTTGGCGGCTTACGTGCCGCAGCGCGATCTGCTGCAGGCCCAGAAGCCCAAGGAAGAGCCCGAGACCATCCGCTACCCGGTCACCTGGATCCGGAAGAAAGGCGGAAAGCTGGTCCCCGTCGTGGGTAAGTGGTTCGCTCGCTCGTTGGGAGTAGCTAAACGTTAGACATCGCCGGTTCGTCTTGCCTGCACTTCTCGAATGTCGGTCGTTTGACTGCACTTCTCTAACGTCAGCCGTTTGACTGCGCTTCTCTAACGTCGGCCGTTTGACTGCACTTCTCTAACGTCGGCCGTTTGACTGCACTTCTCTAACGTCGGCCGTTTGACTGCACTTCTCTAACGTCGGTCGTTTGACTGCAGACCTCACGGCGGACGGCAACAACGAGACCACCAACTGAGAGCCCTCCGCATGTTTCCCAACAGCAGCCGATCGTCTCCTTCCAACGCTAACAGCACGTCCTTCCCTGCGCTCTGTTTCCTTTGCCCTTGCATGCGCGTCTGACTACTCTGCGGTCTCACATACTGTGGATGCGATGATGATCGATACTTTCTCGATTTGCTTGCCACGCTCCAACGAATGCGCGTCCGTCTGCTCCTCTGTCGCTATGTCGAAGTACTCATGTGCTGTAGGTGCGTTGATGGTTTCTTTGTCGCTACGGTCACCCCGCGAGAACGAATGCGCGTCCGTCTTCTCCTCTGTCGCTATGTCGAAGCATTCATGTACTGTAGGTGTGTTGGTGGCTTCTATGTTGCTATGGTCGCCGCGCGAGCACGAATGAACGTCTGTCTACTCCACTGTCGCTCTATCGCACGACTAGCTCACAGGACTTACGCTGTCTGATCCGTAACGCGATTCTCACATGCTGTAGGTGCTGCGACCGAGGTTACTGTAGGAGCGACGACAACCGTAGCTGCGCGCTCATGCATGCATGTCTTGTCTACCGAACTAACACTGTCGTCATGAAACAACGACATAACCTGCGTGTTCACAGTCTGTCTTCTTGTCCTTCCGGAGGCACGAGCGGAACGTTGACTTGCGCCATGTAGTGATGGGCAACAGCATGGGCGCGTCGTCGCCGACAGTAGATCAGGAGGCAGGCAACGACCGCGCAGCAGACGAGCGCAGTAGCCACGGCGCCTGCGCCGACGATGCTCGTAGGCAGCCATAAACCACCCACGCGAGCACCCGTGTTGTGCGGCAAACAGTTGGGCGCCGAGTCGAGCAGCAGGACCTTCGCTGCCGCCTGGCATGCCAGAAACAGGCACTGGGTCGGGGTCGCCGCCTCTGGAAGATGTGCGATGGGCGCTAGCGAGATTGTTGTTGTGCGAACAAGTGTACATACGTGACAGAGAGAGAATATACTTATCCACCTCTGGCGTCAACTAGTGAAGCATTGGTGAAGCTTCGACAGTTGATGGTCTCGCTCCGCCCGCTGACGACTAACTCTTGGGCCAGGCGTGCAGTCGAGTGACATCCTTGCAGTACTTGACGACGATGTTGTGACTGGTGTGGCAGAAACATTCTCCACAGCTGTACGCTTGAGCGTGGCGGGCCACCATCAGTAGGCCGGCAATGACGAGGAAGGCGAGAGTGAGAAACATTGCAGTAGCTGTTCACTTCACTTCTGATCGTGTTGCGGCTACGAGATCGCTTGCTTTAGTGCCCTCCCTGGAGGAGTACTGCCAGCATGGTGCGTGCGTCGGTGAATCTGGTTCCGCGCCCGCGATCGGTCATTCGTATGCGCCGACGGCGCAGCCGGCTTCGCAGACGCTGACAGAGCTGGCGGCGGCGGCCGCCTTTGAAGTCGGCCGTGGGTTCTTGTCGGGTTGGGAGCCGCCCTGGCCCTCCTTCTCACCTATTTGCTCTTGTGGCTCGCTTACAGCGGAAGGCGGAGGGCCGCGCATTCGCGCCCCTCGCGAGCGCGCCCTTTGTTGGCGCCGCCTCCCGACAGCGCGTTGGTGTCGTATTACGTGGAAGAGGAACAAGAGGGGGACGATGTGGGATAGAGTGATTGTTTGTCTTGTGTCGCGCGAATCGAGAGAAGTCCATCAGGAGAACAATAGGATCACTCGTTGGTGCAACACGATATGTCAACTGTGAAAGTTCACACCGCCGTCGCTGCGGCGACAGGATTGGGGTACGGTAGCCGATCGAGGGGCGGTCGCCGTTGGTTGACTGCTGCCAGCCCGATGGAGACTGTATAGTTGGCAGAGATCCAGATGACATGGTTTGGTAGACCGAATCCACTCTTGTGGGCGAGTGGCTACCTTCGTACATGCAGGCCTTCCACCGTTGTCGCATGGGCCAGTCGCCGTCGTCGTGTGAATGAAAGTAGTGGAGTGGAAGAAGCTGCCATCTAGTCCAGATTGGTCTGTCCGCCATGAAACTGCTGTTGGTCTCAGTCGTTTTGTTGGGTATCGCCGCCAGCCGGCTGGGATGCCCCAGAGGTAACAAGCACCTGCTACTGTCATGTATAGTTGTGCGTCTCGACCTTTGGCTTTGGCGTTTCACAGGCTGCCGATGCTACAACCGGCAGGTCCACTGCCGAGGCGTCATCATACCCAGACTGGGCGGAAAGGACATACGAGTGCTGAGCCTTGTCAACGTCACTGTTCGCTCGGTCATAGTCCGCCCCAAAGAAGCTCTGTGCTGTGTTGGGCTGCGGAAACATCCGCAAAGTCGTGCTGTTGCACGGCACGGGCGGTGGATACAACGTGAGATAGTGCTTGTCCTCTGCCCATCCTTCTCATCTACCTGCCTGCCTGCCGACTAACCAAGCACCCCGCCCTCCTTCCGTGCATGAGACGTGTAGCTTCGTTGACTACGTAGACTCGTGTATTCAGACTCTGTGCCCCAGCAGCGCCCCTCCCCCTCCGCAGGCGGAGTTCGCCCATACTCCGTGGGGGCTGTGGGTTGGTCTAGTCTCCGGATCGTTGTCGTTCACCAGCTTCGCTATCGGACTCGTCTATTGGGCCTGCACCAACGAGCGCGTGCGCTCGGTCGTCACGCGGTGCAGAAGCGGCAGCTCGCGGCGAAATGGACAGAATCGGCGATGCTACCATCGCCAGTCGCGTCGGCGCCCCCACCCGTCGGCGCCCCAACTCGAGAGCGGTGAGGGAGGAGATAGTAGCGAGGAAGAAGGGGTGGAGTTCTTCGAGGCCCAGTGCCCCATGGGCGAGCACCCGGGGTGTGTCTTCCACACGCGCGAGAGCGGCGGCGGCGGCGTCTGGCACTGAGATAGTGGGGTGTACATAGTGGAGTGGTAGTGGTGTGTGTATACTGCATACGCATAACAGATTCTCTCGATTCGATTTCGATTCCGTTGGGTGTTGTTGGGCGCTCTCCATTGGGCGCCTTTGAGCGCGGTGTTGCTGGCGCCGTAGTGTTTACCCCTGTGTGCGCGCCTGTGTTGCAATTCGAACTCGGTAAGTAAGTGTCCGTACACATACAGTAGTCGATCGGCAGTACACACATGCGTTAGAGGTGGAGCGGCGAGTTATGCGATGGGTAAACGAGAGGCGAGAACGTAGAATTCACACATTCATACACATGATCTGTCGTCGTCGTCATGCTACGTAGTCGATGGAAGTAGTGCGGTCGGCACCCACTTGGCAATGCGAGAAGGGGCGGCGTAGACAACCAAAGAGTGTTGCTGGCCAGTGGCTCTGTCGGTTCGCCGTCGCAGCACCTTCTGTATTGGGAAGAGCAGCCCGTTGGGCGTCGAGTCGGGCACCTTCAGCTCCCATTCATAGAGGGTATACGGTAGTTCAGCGCCATCCAATAACGACTTGACACGGTACCTGTATGTATGAACGAATGAAAATTATTGCAAACGTGTGTACATGTATGCATATAGGTACATATAAGCTGTGCTAAAACAACGAACATGACTACAGGCGAATGCACATGTACCTATGTATGAACGTATAACCGTAGGTACATACAGGGTGTCCCACGGTGGGTGTTTCAACTTTGACGAGCTCCCGCGCTCCGCTGCATTGACCGATTTTGCTGAAATTTTATACGCAAATTCTACCAAGTGTAACTTAAAGATCTGCAAAATATCAGTGATCTACACTGACCCACGCACGAATCCGGCCCCAAAACGCAGAAGATGTCAATTTCTTTGGCTCGTCGGCTTGTGGCAGCCACAAAGTTGGCTTGCGTGCAGCTAAATTAGGTGGAACTTGTACCATCACAGAGAAGATAAGTTAAGCTTCTAAACGGTCTTGGAACGAACATCGTAGCTTGTAACACGCTCTCGAAAAATCGAATCAAATCTTGTCTGCAAACCCATAATCAAGCACCGCCAGCTGCTCGTGGTGCTGCAGGGCCTCCTCCAGGAGGGACAGCGTATTTGACCAATTATTCGTTTTGGGGTCGGATAATCATTGTATGATGCTGATATTTTGCAGATGTCTAAGTTATACTTGGTTGTACGTATATACAAAATTTCAGCAAAATCGGTCAACGCAGAGACGCGCGGGAGCTCATCAAAGTTGAAACACCCATCGTGAGACACCCTGTATGTTGTCATGCAAAGAAACAAGGTCTGTCACCTGGGCGGCCGGCTGGGGATTCTCTGCGACACTTGGTATACCTGCTGCGAATAGCGGAACGGCAGGTGCTCTTTGGTGAAGGTGGACTTCTGCTGGGCCAGACGCACTTTGTCATTCAAGAGAAGTTTGAATCTGAGTGAGGTCATGCGTCGCCACGGCTTGCCGAAGAGATGGTCGTAGACGAGCTCTTGGTTGGCCGGCTCTGCAGCCGAGTCGGGCGTGATCCCTTTGGGCGATCGTGTTCTGCCGTGTCTTCGTTCAGTTCATATGCTGGGCAGGTCTGGTCACACAGAGGGGAACACGCGGCACGCGCATATCTTGTCTGCTGCGTGCGACGACCAGCCGAGCTGGGCCGAGTTCGTGTCACGGCGAGCGGCGCGGGTGGGTCTGCGAGCGAGTGGATGAGCAGTGCGCTGCCTCTGAATGGCGCCCACTGCGACTTTTCACCTGCCCCGTCGCCGCCGTCCATCGTCGGCTCCCGCTTGCGCAATCGGACGTGGAGGATCACCGTTCTATTCGTCCATCGACAGAACGTTGTCGTCGGCCTGTTACTCCACTTCCGCGCCGCCACCGCTGGCCGACAGGCAGGGACGAGTTTGTGTAACCTCGTTCCGCGCTACGGGATAGTCGCTGCCAAATCCCAAAGCGAAAGCGTCCATTAGCCAGTTGACCGCCAATCGGGGCCGCGCATCGGTCGCGAACAGTGGCCATAATTTTTATTTGGATCCACTCCGGTTGGTGCGCAGACCAAAGCCGCCAGAAGTGGGTCATGCCAGGAATCGGAACTTCAGCGTAGCGATTGTCTCAATATGGCTTTCGGACTCGTCGTCTTGCTTCTCGCCCTTTGTCCCGTCTCCCTCTCCAACCTGGAACATTACTCAACTGGAGATGTTCAGAGCTCACAATGTCTCCTCTCATACTTTTGTTCATTTCTTGTGGGGAGGAAAGTTGTAGGTAGAGGCTACGGTAACAGTGAGTGACATACATGAGGATACAATACAGTGACTTTGCGATCGCCCAACCAGTTTGAATGTATTTCACGACTGATCGTTCCTTCTTTGCATTTCACACCTTGAGGCGGAAGTCCGGGTCTCTAGGGTAAGTCTCTAACGGCCGGCTGGTAGCTGTTGATTCCCCCTTTATTGACGGAGCGGTCATTCTGCTTGAGAGCTAGTAGAACTTTCTCGATATTGAGCACCGGCAGCTCGCAGAGAAGCGCGATGAGTAGGCCAGCGAAGTAGCTGGAGACGGCCAGCTGTCCCATAATAAAGAGGGCCTGCAGAAGGTGGCCGTGCCCCGCCCCGCTCAATGGGAATGGTGAAGGAGCATGTGCGTGCCCACGATGGGCAGCACGTGGAAGAGGTAGGCGCCATAGCTGAGATTCGCCAGCAGCACCATGGGGCGGAAGGCGAGGAAGCGAGTCAGCGCCGAGCGCTCGTCGGCGACGGCGGCCGCCGACTGGACGGCGAAGATGAGGACCAGGCCACGGAGAAGGCAAACGCGGTCAGGTGGAAGGCGGAAAAGGACAGATTGTCAGATGCGCCAGTACCAACCTTGCAGCGCTGGATAGAGGCCAAAGACGGCGCCAGGAGGCACCCACGCTGGCCGTTACCCAGCCCACCATTTGAGCCGTCCACATGGGCGGCTGTTTGATGTGGCATCCCACTAACTGCTGGCCGAGGGCAATGCCCACTGGATAGGGCCCAATTCACGCGTGTAAGGCTTGGTGTTGAGCAATCGGGTGTGTCAGCGACGAAGTCGGGATTGAAGTTGGCCGGCTGGAACCAAAACATCTGGGCGGGAGGGAAGTTGAAGTGATGAATCAGGGCGGCTCTCAGCGCCGCCGAAGCAGCGCACACGACGCCGATGAGCCAGAGTCCACCGGTGGGCCTGCGCTTCAGGCACAGGAGGAACACGGGGCTGACCAAGTAGAATATGAAGTCCGTGCCAAGGTACCAGGTCCATGGCAAGCAGTTGTTGGGGAAGATGGAGTTAAGGAACAGCAGGTTCTGCCACCAGCTCTTGGCGCACTGAGTGAGGGGGTCAATGGTGGGCCAGAAGGGCTGGCCGACGGTGGTCGTGAAGCGTGCAACGACGCCGAACAGCGTCCACGCGTAGACGGGCCAGAGGCGGACCAATCGGTGACGGTAGAAGGGCAGCCAATGGGACGACCACGACGTCCAGGATGGGCCGTCGCCTCAACAAAGCATACTGTGCTGCTCGTCTTCCTTTGATGTGTATGTTTGTTCATGTACAGTACCCCAGTATCGGCGCTGTACGGTAGGCACTCATTCAGCGTCCTTATGTGCCGTAGCTGCATTATCTATGTACATACACTCAGTCGTGACAGCTGTAGAGTAGGCAGGCACTCATAGTGTCCATGTACCGAGGTATAAATGCCACTAGCTCACCTTTGGGCGTTTTGCCATACTTTCTGAACCAGCTGTACGAAGTGAGCGCTCCACTAAGAACAAAGAAGATGTCGACGGACAGCGTGAAGTTGGTAATTCCTTGAGACACGAAGCTATATTTGAGGGAGTTTTTCAGTGCGCCAGTATCTCTGAGAAACACCTGCAGCACCATGTAGGAGTGGCCGGCCAGCGTCCAGAACATGGCGAGAAAGCGCAACCAAAACACGCAGCCGATCGTTCCCTTGGGGTCGCTGGGAGCTCGAATCAGCCGCCGGAAGTTGGCGCGCAGGTCGAATGACAGGAGGAGACGGAGGCAGGTGGGAGAGGCCACGTTCTCTCTTCTCCAGGCGATAAACGTAGCGGCGAATACCGCAATGAACATTAGCGACGTCAGCGCTATCTCCGTCCAAGGCAGAAGAGTGCGGTACCAGGGCTGCCGACTGCGGCTCTCCAAGCAGTGGACATCGTTGTCGACTTCGCCGAGGATTGGAATGGGTCTGTCGTCGTCGCCGGCGAGGTTATTCGACGGCTTCTGAGCATCCAGAGAGAACCTTCTCCACAAAGAAAGGACCTCGGCAACGTCCTCCAATTCCCAGCAGTCGGCCGGAAGGCAGAGGCCGAAGGTTCGCTCGTTGTAGTTTCTCCAGCAAAACTGCAGGGGCCATGTTGAGACGACGATAGCCGACTCGTTCGCCGCGGCCGTGCAAGACATCGCGTGGTTCATCCACCTGGATTATTACGAACGTGTGCACCCGTGTCTTATTGAAATCTTCAAGCTAGAACGGCGTCTCGTTGGTCTGCAGGCAAACTCACCTCGCATGATCCTGATGCATGTATGAGTTGGTAGCGCCCGACGTATACGACAACACAAACTTCTTTGTTGGTCGACCTTCGAAGGCGTCAACTAGTAAGATCCTGATGCTCGACTGACAGTGTGGCGACAACGTGACATTTTGTGTTGAGTGAAGGAACTTGGCAACATCTCCAGTTGAGTAATGTTCCAGGTTGGAGAGGGAGACGGGACAAAGGGCAAGAAGCAAGACGACGAGTCCGAAAGCCATATTGAGACAATTGCTACGCTGAAGTCCCGATTCCCGGCATGACCCACTTCTGGCTTTGCTCTGCGCACCAACCGGAGTGGATCCAAATAAAAATTATGGCCACTGTTCGCGATCGATGCGCGGCCCCGATTGGCGGTCAACTGGCTAATGGACGCTTTCGCTTTGGGATTTGGCAGCGACTATCCCGTAGCGCGGAACGAGGTTACACAAACTCGTCCTTGCCTGTCGGCCAGCGGTGGCGGCGCGGAAGTGGAGTAACAGGCCGACGACAACGTTCTGTCGATGGACGAATAGAACGGTGATCCTCCACGTCCGATTGCGCAAGCGGGAGCCGACGAATGGACGGTGGCGACGGAGGCGAAAGTCGCAGTGGGCGCCATTCAGAGGCAGCGCACTGCTCATCCACTCGCTCGCAGACCCACCCCCCCCCCCCGCGCCGCTCGCCGTGACACGAACTCGGCCCAGTCTGGGCTGGTCGTCGCACGCAGCAGACAAGATATGCGCGTGCCGCGTGTTCCCCTGTGTGACCAGACCTGCCCCTGCAATTTTCTCGACTTTGTGGACAAAGACGCACCTCCGCAACATCGAACAATCTGTTTCGTTCTTGTCGCAGGAAACAGAAAGGAACAAACCCGATCCTGGAGCGTGGAAGGAGATACTGCCGATAGAACGTTAGTAGGTATTCTATTCCAGGCACTGTGAGAGACAAATAGGTACTCATATTGACACACTGGCTGTCAAATCAGAGAGATAAACTGTCGAGCGATAACAAATGGATTGCTAGATCGTCTCAATGGTGTTTGAACGGCGTCGCTATATACGGAGGTTGTAACCCGAAAGCGGCACGCAGATCAGAACTCTACATATATAACCGACCACCTGTACATATGCGCGCCACTCAGTTCTCTCGTGGTATTCCGGTGCAACTAGAAAGGCGACGCTTCTTCTTTTCTATTTCGGCATTCCCCGACGCAACCCACACAACCCACTCAACCCACACAACCCACACAGCGTTATTTTGGTGCAGTCTCGACCCACAGCTTTCTCATTTTCAGATTTGCGCTAGGTTGTTTGAACGCTGGCAGTGGCAGAGGCAGCCCGCACCAATCGCTGGCAGTGGCACGAGGAGCATATTTTGAATTCAATTTTCTCGGGCGAGACAGCGAATTTCTTTACGCGGTTTTTTGCATAAGATAGAGAACGTTGTGACGTTTTGCGTGAGAAAGTGTTGGATGCTTCAAACAGGTGAGGAGCACACCTTACTATAAACTTTTGGTGTAATTTACAACAAGTTATACGTGACACTCACTCTCGAGTGTCAGTTAGGCACTCCGCATGATTGTTTTAGCAGATAGGGCACAGGAAACCCCACCAAGCGTTGCGTTCCCGCTAAATTTGCTCGTTCCCAAGTTATTCAGTTCGGTAGATCCATGGTGGCAAAAGTCCCAGGTCCCGAGCAGAAGATTGGAACTTATAACTTTGGGTGGATTTTTTGGGATCGAAAGCGTGCATCTAGCGATAAATTGGCCATTGCAGCGTATTTGGCGTAGAATTGACCATTTTGAGGTACCGTATCCAGGCCGCGTCAAATTGTTGAATCCTGTGGTCAAATTTTTGAAGTTGAGTTTTCATTTGTTTCGGGGTTTTCGCCAACGCTGAACACGAATTCGGTGTTCGTTTTGCGATTTTGGGTGCCTTTCTTCGGATTTCAACACAAGGCCGTCCAAAAATTTGGTCCCAGAGCCAAAGTTTCAAAACTGAGTTGACAGTTATCCCCTTGGTTCCCGTGCCCACATGTCAGTGATACTTTGGAATTGCGCAGTACTGGTTCGCAAAGGAGTACGTGTGAACTTAAAAAGTATCGCCACGTGATGCTTCTAAACGTCCGGAGTATCGCCGCGTGATGCGCGTGAATGATTTTTTGTTAAGCAGTACTGAAATGTGATACTTCGATGGCTTTTTGCCGAGTACTGACATTTTTCAACAAAATTGACAAGTATTACAGTGGTACTCGGAGCCAGGACAGAGGTGTAGTACTTTGCAAATGTTGGCACAGCACAGTTAAGCAGTACTACTGTAATCCTCCGGAAAGGCCGAGTGACCCTGCTCAATGTAATTAGATGTAGTACTGCTTAAGTATTATAGTAGCCTATGATAAGAAGTACCACATGCAACACTCGTGGGGGTATGAGTAGGTCATGCGACCTTTCTAAAGGACTGCAGAGCACACCATCAATCAAAGCTGGTTTATCAATGGCGAGTAGTCCCTGACGGAATGAAAAATGGTGAAGCAGTAGCGATGGCAGAGATACACACCACAGAATGTGGGGGTATCCTTATGGAACTTGTGGATGAAGCACTGGCGACGCACACTGGAAAAGCAGCGGAGATGCAGCTGGGTGCTGTCTAGCCTAGCCTCTCAACCTCCAAATTGGCAATCGGGCCCAGTGGCCCCTCACCAGACGTAGCCAGAGCAAAACCTTCCTCGTCATTGGTCATCAAGTGTCTACCAGTGGATGGGTCCCCTGAGAGAATAATTCATTGCAGATTGCTGATGAAATATTTTATGAGTGCAGCAGTGTAGTACCTTCCAACGAGTGGATGAGTGGGAGTGGATGCACTCTTACAAGTATCACTGTAGTACTCCTGAATTTGCACGTAGTACTGCTCGTCTTACTTTCAGTACTCCGCAGAGTTGTACTCGCCAATGCCACTTGCCAAGTATCACATCAGCCAAGTTTTTCCGGAGCACTATAATTTTCAATACTCCGGAACAACAAAAATATCCAAGTATCACATTCAGTACTTCGCAATTGCCGAGTAGTGGTTTTCCGGGTTTTCCGAAGTATCACTTCCGGCCTGTCCCGGCGAAAAATTGCCGAGTACTACATGGGGGAGGAACGGGAACCAAGGGGTTATTTCAGTGTTCAGTTGTGCGGATCCAAATCCAAACTCTCTGCACTGAATAACTTGGGAACGAGCAAATTTAGCGGGAATGCAACGCTTGTTGGGGTTTCCTGTGCCCTATCTGCTAAAACAATCATGCGGAGTGCCTAACTGACACTCGAGAGTGAGTGTCACATATAACTTGTTGTAAATTACACCTAAAGTTTATAGTAAGGTGTGCTCCTCACCTGTTTGAAGCATCCAACACTTTCTCACGCAAAACGTCACAACGTTCTCTATCTTATGCAAAAAACCGCGTAAAGAAATTCGCTGTCTCGCCCAAGAAAATTGAATTCAAAATATGCTCCTCGCGCCACTGCCAGCGATTGGTGCGGGCTGCCTCTGCCACTGCCAGCGTTCAAACAACCTAGCGCAAATCTGAAAATAAGAAGGCTGTGGGTCGAGACTGCACCAAAATAACGCTGTGTGGGTTGTGTGGGTTGAGTGGGTTGTGTGGGTTGCGTCGGTGAATGCCTCTATTTCTTCCAATTTGACTGTGTTACAGTTGAGGGGACGCGAAACTCAACGAATCAGCTGTGCCGCTTGTCTGCTAGTGTCAAATTTTGAAAAGATCTAAATCGAAAACAGTAGAGGTCTCACGTTTTGGCGCTGAGCAAGCTAAGCTCATCCGTCGGCCGACGCAGGCCCAAGCAGAAGCTTGAGTCCTTCGTTTGCAAGGCGTCGTGAAATGATGGAGGCGGACGGCAAAGTTGTGCTGTCGAAAAATCCAGAGAAGTATGCCTCTCCTCTTTCGAGGCTGTTCTTCTGGTGAGAGAGCGATTTGTCAGTCCTACGAGATAAGTACCCAGACGATTTGTATTACCCTGCCGAGCTACCGTTTCAGTTTTCTCTACCCCATCCTGTGCCGGGGCTTCCGTCGCGAGCTCGAGGAGAACGACCTCTTCCGCTGCCTGCCGGAAGACGAGGCCCGCCAAGTTACCGCCGACTTTATTCGGTACTCGGTAGACATACTTTGTTTGTTGTCGTTTGTTGCTCTTGAGAAGCGAGTGGGGAGTGAAATACTTTCTGTGTGTAATTGTGTCGACTGTATTCTCCTTCAGAAAGTGGAAGGCGGAATGCGCCGACGCGAACGCGTCTGCCCGCAAGCCGTCCCTCTTCCGGGTCATGCGCCAGCTTTACGGGTTTCGCTACTGCCTCGCCGGCGTCCTGCTTCTCGCCGAGGTCGCTTCGCTTGTTGAAGTACAGACGCAATTGGCGGCGCGTGGTGCGGCCAAAATTGGCTCTCGCTGTCGCTGCGTACTTCCCACTTCTGGTACGTTTGTAACTAAGAGCGCTGTCTGTCGTTGTTGCAGGAGGTGGTGAAGATGACGCAGCCGCTGCTCATCGGCGGCCTGGTGCGCTACTTCCGCGTGGACCAGCCGGTGACGCGCGCCGAGGCCTTCGTGATCGCCGGCGGCCTGACCGTCGCCGCCTTCCTCTACCCCGTACTCCACCATCCCTACTTCTATGGTGGGGAGACATTTATGGCTCGTTACTATCTTATATCTTGTTGTTCTATCTTGTTCAGCGATGCAGAAGTTCGGCCTTCGTCTGCGCGTCGGTTGCACGGGCTTGGTGTTCGACAAGGCGCTGCGACTGTCCTCGAGCTCGCTGAAGGAGACGACGGTGGGGCAGGTCGTCAACATTCTCTCCAACGACGTGGCCAAATTCGACCAGGTGGGTCTGGCTGCTTTGCGTCGCTCGCGGTTCGAATCGCCTTGCGCTCGACACAGTCGCTTGTGCGCACCAGTGCGTTGCTTTCGTGCGCATCGGTGTCTTGTCAGGGCGTCCTGTTCCTTCACTTCATCTGGGTGGCCCCTCTGTCCTTCTGCGGCTACGTGGCCCTTCTCTGGATGCAGCTGGGCGTCGCCTCTCTGGCCGGCTTCGGTGCCATTCTGCTTCTGCTGCCCGTGCAGGCCTACTTCTCAAGACAGATGGCCAGCTGCAGGTGGGAAGAAGTGTGACTCGCGTGAATCGACAGCCACGCAGTGGTGCGCTGCGACTGCGTGCAGGCGCGACATCGTGGTGCGCGCCGACCGCCGAATCGGCGTCATGTCGGAGATTCTGCACGGCGTACGCGTGATCAAGATGTACGCCTGGGAGTGGGCCTTCGCCAAGGTCGTCGACAAGCTCAGAAGGTGCACGAGAGAACCACAGGAAGCAAGCGTAGTAGCGACGACGACGGTGACAGGAGACCTTTGCAGGCACGAGATGCGCAAGGTTCGGCTGTCGGCCATCTTCCAGAGCGTCACGATGGGCAGTTTCTTTGCCACAGGCCACCTGGTGATTCTGGCCATGATTCTCGCCTACACGTTGCCCGGAGGCTACCTCACCGCCGAACGACTATTCGTCTCTGGTAACTTTTTCTGCTACACTAATTAGCACAAAGATTGCGTCGTTTCCTGTGTCGTTCAGCGGCCCTGTACAACGGCTGCCGCATTCCCGTGATGCTCTTTCTGCCGTTCGGCATCCAGTTCGGCCTCGAGTGCAAGGTCACCGTAAGAAGGATCGAGGTACTATGACAACCGAATGGATACTTTGTATCGCCTTGTAGATTTCGACCGTACCGATTGAAGGCGACCTGGTACCACAAAGGCAGTTGTTTGCGCTTATAGAAGCTGCTTTCACTCGACGAAGTGGCTGTGGACGAGAGCCAAAGCCGCCCCGAGAGCAATGGTGCCGGGGCGGCGGAGCAGAAGGCGCCCTCTTCCACGGAAGCTTCGAAGGATGTCCTCGTCGAGATGGACAGCTTCTCTGCCAAGTGGAACGAGGTGGAAAGGCTTCTGTGTTCAATGCCACTGCGTCTAGACAAGCGGCACGCCTCCGTTTGCAGTCGGACGCCGACACGGTACTGAAAGAGGTGTCGTTCTCGGCGAGAGCGGGCCAACTGGTCGCCGTCATCGGCCCCGTCGGCGCCGGCAAGGTTGCGACAGCTTTGGACGCACTTTTCTCTCAGGTATGACTTGCCAGGAAGGCCTTCACTGCCGTCCCTTCAGTCGTCAGTGGTCAGCTCCATTCTGGGCGAGTGCCTGTCTGCGGGCGGGGAGCTTCGGAGGCGCGGCAGCGTCGCCTTCGTACCGCAGGAGGCGTGGACCTTCTGCGCCAGTATTCGGGAAAACATCCTCTTCGGCGCCGACTTTGACGCCGACAGATACAAGAGGGCGCTGCGAGTCTGCGCTCTGGAAGAGGTAAACGAGCGAGGGCGCCAAAAGGCGGTGCGCTTGATTTGGGATCGAATTCATCTGCAGCCGCTATTTGGATTTCGACTGTTTGCACTTCAGTCCGTTTGATCCTACAGTAATCCGACGTTCATCTGCAGGACCTGGAGCGTATGCCGCGGGGCGACCGTACCCTGGTGGGGGATCGGGGCGTGGTGCTGAGCGGCGGCCAGAAGGCGCGCGTCAACCTCGCCCGCGCCGTCTACCGCGACGCCGACATCTACCTGCTCGACGACCCTCTCAGCGCCGTCGACGCCGCTGTCGGACGACAGCTCTTCGAGAAGTGCGTATCGTATCCTCGTGCTCGTTCTCTAATTTGGAGTTGGGGTGCTACGTTGTGCGCAGCAGTTGACGACCGGTAGTGCTCCAGTTGTTCTGCTCTGTTCTCTAACTCTTACCGTTCCTTCCTTCAGCTGCATCTGCGAGGCGCTGTCGTCGAAGCTGGTGGTGCTGGTGACCCATCAGCTCCAGTACCTGCACAAGGCCGACTTGGTTCTGGTCATGAAGAAGGGTCGAGTGGCCATCAGCGGCACTCTGGACATCCTCCAAAGACAGGGCGATCAGTTCACGCGCATCCTAAGAGAAACGGAGCAGAGCTATATGCGACTGGTGCGTGTTGCTGATCCGCTATGTTTCTCTGCTGGCCAATTTGAGATGGGCGAGTGAAGTGGCATGTTTCAGGAGTCGACGGGTAGTGCTAGCTCCCCTAAGAAGGCGGCGGTGGTGAAGGAACCCCAGGTGGACGTGACGCAACGCAGTAGTAGAAAGTCGCGACCATCTGCCGGCGCCGTCGGCGGCGAAGCCCGTTGGGAGCTGCTCGGGGGCAGCGTCGACGCCGACGAAGGAGAGGAAGAAGAGGAGGAGGGAGAGACGAATGACTCGCTTCTGCGCGCCCTGACCACTTCGACGCAGTCGATGGCCGACGTGGGGGTGGGAGTGTTACTATGTCGACTGGCTGCCTAGAAGCGGACGCATCTTGCGTTGAGTTCAACTCCGAAAGCATTCAGGGCGACACGACGACCACCGAGTCGTCTGCGAAGGTGGACGGGGACAGAAACGCGTTGGCGGCTCACACGGCGGCGCCGCCTCCGAGCGCCGCAGAGGGCGCCGGTGGCGAGCAGCAGGAGGAGCGCAGCGTCGGCTCTGTCAACACGCGCGTCTACTGGCGCTACGTGGCCGCCATGGGGCCGGTCTGGCACACGCTGCCACTCTTCCTCTTCGTCGTCGCCGTCCAAGTGCTCTACAATCTCACCGACTGGTGGCTCAACATCTGGCGAGTGTCGCCGCTGGTTGAATCAGCCCGCTAGTAGTCTAGTACAAAAGTGTGGGAAGCAACGATGGGATATCCCGCCGCCCTTTAGGACGACGGAGATCGAACGAAGGCACTTCTCGGCGCAGGCGGCGCATTCCTCCAACTGGACGACTTCCCTCGATCGCCAGCAACCATCGCCTCCTTCCAACCGTTCCCAAGGCGGGATGAAGGGCGCCCCTCTGAAGTTCCTTCGCGAGCTCTCCCTCAACGACTACATGTACATTTTCATCGGTGAGTGAGTGAGTCAGTGCGGCGCTCCCAACGATGCGGACGAGCGACGATTGCAGGCGCCGTGGCCCTTCTGCTGGTGGCGAGCGTGGCGCGCGTCATGTGGTTCCGCGTCTCTCTGACGCTGGCCTCTGTGCGCCTTCACGACAAGATGTTCCGAGCCGTCATTACCGCTAAGACCGCCTTCTTCGACGCCAACCCCGTCGGTGGGTCTGCTGACTCCTTCGAAGCTAGGCAACGTAGATGAAATGGGTAACAGGCCTTCTGTGACGTTGGAGTGAATTTTGGCTTCGCCTAGAATGCATGTCATAAGTCAACCGCCGCCATGTTAATACAGCGGCTTGTATGTACTCTACTCGAATGTTCGAAGTTGCTGCTCGCAGGGCGGATACTGAATCGCTTCTCGAAGGACACGGGCACAATGGACGACCAGCTGGCCTTCGTCTTCTACGACTTCATCCAGGTACCGATACCGACCGTAAAACACTCGGCGCTGCGACATCGGCCATCGCTTCCTTCCTTCTTTAGGGCACGCTGCAGTTCCTTGGGGTGCTGCTGGTGATCGGCCTGTTGAATCCCTGGGTCTTCGTGCCCACAGTGCCCCTCTTCGGCGTCTTCCTCTTCGCCCGACACTTCTACCTACAGTCCTTCCGACAGCTCAAGCGACTCGAGGCCACATGTGAGCTAGTGGGCAAGTGTAATCTCTTTGCAGGACTACTGTAGGTACAGAAGTCTTGTTGTGCAGCGCGCAGTCCCTTGTTCGCGCACGTCTCGTCGACCCTGAACGGCCTGAGCACCATTCGCGCCTTCGGCACCCAGAGAATGGTCATGGGCCGCTTCTACGAGTTCCTGGTGAGAGAACTTTGCTACCGTTTCCACTCCGCGAACGGATTCTAATTGGTTGTGACGTCGTCTTGCGTCCAGAACGTGAATTCGGCCGCCCTGAGAATGACCTTCTCGGCGGCTCGCTGGTTCGCCACCAACATCGACTTCGTCGTGGCCTTCTACATCTCCTGCGTCGCCTTCTCTTGCTTGCTCGCCGGCGCCGGTGGGTGGAAGGCCGTACCTATACAGCTCTTACATAGCTTGTGGATGCGTGTGTACGTACGTGCGTTTGTGCAGTGTGTACGGCAAATTGCTACAGTCCGACAAGTTGCTCTCTCTATATTCCCTTCCAGAGAGCTTGAATTCTGGTCAAGTCGGCCTGATGCTAGTCTATACGTTGCTCTTTCCCGGTTACTTCGCCTGGATCCTCCGCCAGAGCACCGAGCTCGAGGCTCATGTGGGTGCAGCCGCGCTCGCGCGCTCGCGTCTCAAATACCCTAGTATCTGTCGTCTTCTCGCTGTCCTCCTTCCTTCTCTCATCGTTCGCCCTCTCTTTGTTCTGTCTCCTGCGCCGACTGAACTGCCCCAATCAGTGTGTAGAATAGTGGTCCTGTGAAGAGTAGAGGCTTACCTAGGAGTGGTGCATGCGATGTCGTCGCGTGGTGATTGTTGCTGTGTAGTTCTAGTTACTGTCGTGTTGTGGAGAGCGGCGAGAAGTGTTCAGGCGCGTTGGAAAGCGGCGCCGTCGGCCTGATGCTGCTCTACGCGGTGGGACTGAGTCGAATGCTGGCCAGATACATGGAGCAGTGGACTCGGTTCGAGGCCGAAGTGGGTACTTGTCGTCCTGCCGCCGCTGCTGCGCTGCCCAGCACCTTCCTTCTGCGCTTCTCCGGCACACTGGGCGCCGTTCACTTCTACTGTGCCCACCGTTGCACCTGCCTGCACGCTAGCTTTCGCTTGTTCGTGCTGCATTCTGTTCGCCCTGTCTGTTCCTTCGTTTCAAGCATGTTACGGCTTGCGCGCCTTTTTATTTCCGCGTTACCGTATCCATTTGACGCCAGTGCTTCCGTCATCTCGCCTACTCATTCAGATGGTGTCTGTGGAGCGGATCGACGAGTATGGCAAACTTCCCAGTGAGGAGAGTCAGTTCTATACTGAGAAAAGGCTCAAGCCGCCAAGTGACTGGCCCCAGAAGGGTCACATTCGACTGGAAAACGTGTCTTTGAGGTGACAGTGATCTGGCGGGGCAAACGACTCGAGAGCGACAGCTCTGTACTATAAACTTGGGTTTCTTCCAGGTACGGAGAGTCGGCCGAGCCCGTTCTCCGCGACATCAGCATGGAAATTCAGCCGGGAGAGAAGGCCCGTTAGAGATCCGTAACTGCTTTTCTTGCCGTCAACTTGTGTCTCAGTCCGGTGGTTGCAGATCGGCCTGGTGGGCCGTACAGGGGCCGGAAAGAGTTCCCTGCTGCGGGTGCTCTTCCGTCTGACCGAGCCGGAGGGCGGCGTCTTCATCGACGGCGTCGACTGCGCCCGAATCGGCCTTCACGACCTGCGCAAGGCGCTCTCGATCATCCCGCAGGATCCCGTGCTCTTCATCGGCTCCCTGCGCAAGAACCTCGACCCCTTCGGAGAGTACGCCGACGACAGACTCTACCAGGTCTTGGACCAGGTGGGTAGCCCTCTACTTCCCATTGGGTTACTGTAGCTTCCATTTATTTGGCCGATGTTATGCAGGTGGAGCTGAAGAGCGACCTTCGGCGCGTCCACGCGGTGGGCGGCGGCGGCGAGGCGCTGCTGGAGCTCGACCTCCACGAGGGCGGCTCCAACCTGTCGGTGGGTCAGCGCCAGCTGGTATGTCTGGCCAGAGCCCTACTAAAAAGCACCAGGATACTCGTCATCGACGAAGCCACCGCCAACGTCGACCCCAAGTGAGTCGTCGATCGATCATTGTGAGAAGGGGGTTTGCAACACGGATATCACGGAGCGCTCCACGAGTTGCGCCAGCGCGTAGTCCACTGAGGCCATCAGACAACAATCACTGTCTTCTCCAGCACGGACGGCCTGATCCAGCGAGCGCTGCGCGAGAACTTCGCCGCCTGCACGGTGGTGACCATCGCCCACCGACTGAACACCATCATGGACTCGGATCGAATCATGGTGCTCGAGAAGGGAAGACTGATCGAGTTCGATCGGCCCACCAAGCTGCTCGAACTGGGCAGCAGCGGCCTCTTCGCCCAGCTGGTTCAAGAGACGGGCGCACAGAACGCCGAGTACCTCAGACGGCTGGCCGTCGACGCCGACGAGGAGCGCCGCCAACGACGACCTTCTTGACTCTTGTGCGTCTTCTGTTCGGTTTGGTGCCTATCTGTGTCCCAAATCTCACGTCGTTGTTCTGCTCAGTCCTTTCTAGTTGGTCCTCAATAACCACTGTTGCTACTGCATAGTTCGTTCCAATCGTACTCTTTCGCAGCCCTTATGTTCCCTTGTCGTGTGCTCCTCACATGATCTGGATGTGAACTACAGCACATTCACGCATAATACGCGCTGAGTTTCTATGTGTACCTCTCTTCGAAAAGTACACACATCTGTCTGTTGTCTCGCATGTGTCCGTGCATGCTGCGCCACTTGTTAATTGTCTTACGAACATTACTTAACTAACTAAACGTCCATAACGATCCAAAACTTATCCCGCGAGCTCTAAGGCTAGATTTCACACTAACTAAACGAATACTGGATAAGGTATTTGTTTTGTTGACTCCTACTGTACTTTGCGGTCCGTCCGGTTTTCACATCGAGCTACTCCACTACGTTCAGCATGCGGTCAGTCGAAATCGGTTGATCAACTCTTAGGGAGTGAGCCTGCTCATAGCCACCCATATTTGAAACTACCCTAATCAACGCAAGGTTATGTCCAACTCAAACTTTGCCGCCTCAATTTGAAACTACCGTAATCAACGGGTTGTCTTATGACATTTTCAAATCAAACTTTGCCGCCTAAATTTAAACATACCGTAATCAACGGTCATCTTGTGACACTTCGAATTCAAACAGCCGCCTAAATTTGAACATACCGTAACCAAAGGGTCATCTTACGACATTTCCGATTCAAACTTTGCCATACCGTAATCAACGGGGTCATCTTTCAATTCACAATTTGCCGCTCAAATTTGAACATACCGTAATCAACGGTCATCTTGTGACACTTCGAATTCAAACTTAGCCGCCTAAATTTGAACATACCGTAACCAAAGGGTCATCTTATGACATTCCCAATTCAAACTTCACCTAAAATTTGAACATACCGTAATCAACAGGGTTATCTTATGGCATTTCCAATTCAAACTTCAGGGCCTAACATTTGACCGTAATCAATAGGGTTATCTCGACATTTCCAATTCAAACTTTGGCGCCGTTTGCGTGGCTAGCTAGAGCTAGTACGTGTCTGCCCAAGCCAAACTATTACGCCACTTGTTTCATTCAACTCGTGTCAACAGGATGCCGATCATCTATAGGCGATCCAAAGAATCATGATTTGGCGATCGCCAAGGCGAGATTTCTCACTAGCGCTAGACGAACATCGGGCAATGTTTCTGTGGCTCCGAACTGTGGCCAGCCCATGCGGGTTTCCACGTCGATGCACTCCAACACGTTCAGCATGCCGTAGGTCGAGTCACGGTCGAAGACGAGCTGAAATAGATTTCCTACTCTGGTACGCTAGTAGTTAGTGGGCCGCCAGCGAAACGACAGAGCACCTCGCCGACTCCGGCCATCAGTCGAGCCGCCTCCACCAGCAGAGAGACCCAGAGGGGTCGGGGTACGGCGCGCGAACAGATCAGTTGCGACAGCATCTTTGCCGCTTCCGCGGTTTCCCCGGCCTGCTTCAGCTGGTGGAACTGGCGGTACTTGGCTGTAAATATGGTCAAGTTCCACCGATGCATACCGTATCTCAGAAAACTCGACAACCCGTCATCACCGTACAGAGACAGATGAGCAGGGGCGAGAGGAGCAGCGACTCGCCCAGATTATCAAGGAGGGGCAAGGAGCGCAGGAAGTCCTCGCCCCGATGACTGAGTAGAGCGCGCTCGGCCACGGCGCCGACCAGGCCGCCGTCCTGCAACCAGGTGCGTTCTCGCGATGGGACTGCCTTATGACGCGCTCCGCCAACGTTTTGACAATACCCACCTTCGATTTGACGGCCCACGACAGTGCGGAATTGACGTTGCCCTCGTCACGCAAGGCTCGCAGCGACATCAGTCGGCAGACAGAGGAAATCAGGTCGTCCTGGCCGATTCTAAGGGCCACCTGGATCACTTTGGCAGCCGTCGTCTCCGAGTCGATGGGCACGCGCTCGAGACACCGTTTGAGGGTCTCCAAGCCTCTGGTGGAGCAGCTCTCCAGATAAGTGGCGCCCTGCTGCCAGAAGCTGGAATACAGCAGGTTTTGCTCGTCTCTCAGTAACGTTCAGAGAAAGGGAGCGCGGAAGCAAGACGGCAGAGGCGTGTGCAGCTACTGTACGTCTCCCACTTGGGCAGCTGCATCAGCGAGGCGCCGTACTCGAGCAGCAGATGGCGGCGCAGGTCGAGAGGGCCGTCGCCGTCGTCCAGGCAGCGACTTCTGCCGTCGTCGAGTCGAAGGGCCGTCTGGTCGACGCCGGCCTTCTGGAGCAGGTCTACCAGGTGTGCTGCCAGCCACCAGTCGCGGAAGGAGCCGGCCATCAGTCGGAGGGCCTGGACGGCGTCCACCTCGAACAGAGACAGCAGGATCTCGTCCAGGCCGCCGACGGCGCCGCTCTCGTCGCCCTGCTGCTGCTGCTGCGACCGCTGCGCCGCCGATACACCGAAGTGGGAGGCGACCTCCTGCGACGACGCAAGAGGCGATTGGCGACATTGCACATTCCGGTTTGTTTCTAAGGCAAATCTAACTGCACGCCTCCTTTACTGGGCACCCAACGTCTCAACTCTACAGTAACCAGCAAGGGTCCATCCCAGTACCGTGGCGCAGTCGGCCAGGCTGTCGACGCCGACGCCGGCGTACTGGTAGAGGACCAGCGGCACCACGGCTTCCCACCAGTGGTCGAACCACTGCCTGAGATTCGACTGGAGGAACTCCTCGTCGCCAAACAGAATCTGCAAGGTGGGTACAGATGCCACAAGGTTCCCGTGCGCTCCCAAGGCTCAAATCTACAACTCGCCAACCTTGACGATCTGCTCGACTTCGGGAGCGGCGATGTAGTGCTTCTCGGCGACGCGCCGGCCGCACTCGGCGCGCCAAACAGCCCACTCGGAAGTGTCGCCTACGTTACCGATAGACCACAAAGGTTAATCTTCACGAATGCGAGCACCATGGTTAACGCAAACGACAGTTAGGTACATTACCTCTCTGCAGGGCATCAATGGGTATCTTCCGCAGGAGCTCGTCGCAGCTGCGGAAAGTGGAGTCGAATCGACGCGAGTGGAGCTGCAGAAGCTGCCTGGCGTCCTCCGTCCTGCCGAACAGCGTGTAGAGTTGGATCTGAAGCGCGAGTGATGATTGGAGCCAGTGAAGTTTGACAGAATTTTGCTCTTGCACAAAAATAAGCGAGACGGAGAAAGCTCACAATTCTCCAGTAGAGCGGGTGGGTATCGGGTTTGGCGCCGGCAGTGGACTCGCAGTGGTCGAGCAGCTGAGCCGCCATCTCGTCCACTTTCCCGAAGTTGAGTCGCGCCCAGTTGCTCAGGTCGACGGCCACCGAGCCGCCTGACAACAAACCAGTACTATCCACGTGTACAATGGTGGAGGAAGCGCAGAGTAGCTACATAAGTAGAATAGGCGCCGACCTTGGGGCTGGACGAAGAGGAGCTCGGCCAAGCTCCAGAGGAGCGCCACGGCGCGGTAGCTGTCCACGAGCGGCGCCAGGGAGTGCGCACACGTGCGCTGCTCCTCCAGCAGACTCTCCACCACCGAGTGAAGGATGCCCAGGTACTGCCGACTGATGGAGAGCAGCCTGCGAACGCGCAAAGTGCTCCTCTCACGCATCGAAACAGCCGTCCAAGTAGCTCGCACGCACGCTTACTCGTCGATGTCGAAGCCGTCCGGCTCTCTCGTCAGCTCCATGCGACGCACTTGGGAGAAGACCTCTGCAAGACTGATTGCACAGAGTTTGCACGGTATATCTCGTCCTATGCACTTCGGGAAAGAGTAGCGCCCCCACCGTGAGATTCGTTGAGCAGTCGACGAACGCTCCTGTTGCCGTACAGATCTTGTACCGTAGTCAGTGCCATAGTCGACACGCCTAGAAATGCGGTTAGCAGAGCGACACTGTGACGTCTGCACGCATCCTAAAACATCAGCAAAACTCGAATACCACTGGTAGAGGTGGCGACTCCGCCTTTAGGGTGCGGGCAGACCACCAGAGATCCTTCTTTCGACCAGGAGATATTCATAGTCATTCGATAGTAGTTCTGTAGAAACCTCTAGGACATGGATACTGCAACTGAACCTATCGCAGGGTAGATACGGTAGTTCGAACTCAATCGGAGATACGCCGAGCGAACACATCAAGCTTTCCGAATTTTTTACGCGCTCTATTCTTTCACAATACGACTTCTCAGCGATCAGCGAAAGACGGCATCGTATCCACGGAGCGACAACTAGATAGTTGTACAGGGTGGCCCAAAAAAAGTGAGACCCCTAACTTTGCGGCGGCCGTTCTCGAGCGTGACTTCATGGATCGTGCCCAAAATTGGAGGCGATATGCTGCATGGTGATTTAGCCAAACTATGCAAGTTTCATACAATTCCATTAGGCGAGCCGTCAATATTACCGTTTTGCGCAACTCCATGTCAAAAATTGGGTGCGGCGCCTTTGCGCAGTGCAGTTGCTGGCGGCCCCGGTTCTGCTCGACGACGTCCATGACCGCCAGCAACTGCACTGCGTAAAAGCGCCGCACCCAATTCTTGACATGGTGTTGCGCAAAACGATGCTATTGACGGCTCGCCTAATGGAATTGTATGAAATTTGCAGTTTGCCTAAAACACCTTGCAGTATATGGCCTCCAATTTTGGGCACGATCCATGAAGTCACGCTCGAGAACGGCCGCCGCAAAGTTAGGGGTCTCACTTTTTTTGGGCCACCCTGTAGATCACGAATCAGGCGACTGAGCCATCTCCAAGTGACTAATGGCAAACGGACGGCGGCGCTCGTCGTTCACGAGCCGAACTCTTGCGTGCTCTCTTCAATGGGCTTGAACTCGTACTTGCCTCTGCCGTCCATGTGCAGGTAGTACTGGAATGGGAGCACGATCGTTCATACTTATCAATGGAATGGGCCAACAATAGTCTAGTACTTATGGACTACGCATCTAACCGTAGATATACTGTATCTGCCATAGCTGTCAACGGATGGAGCACAAACAGCGGAGGCAAACATAACAATCACCAAGCTACATACCCCACGCTGCAGTGCCCGTTCTTCTACCGTAAGAGCAAGAGAAATCATAAGAAGGGCATGCGTACCTCGTGGTGCTTCCAGAGCGACTTCCTATGGGAGACGGTGAAGAGTGTGATGCCAGTCTCGCGGCAGTACTGGTACATGTGCCCTTCCACGTCGACGCTGACGGCCGACGTGCACTCGTCCAGGATGGCGAACTGCGGCCGGTGGTAGAACAGGCGCGCCATCTGAAGTGACAATCTCAAGGGACGCTTCTTCCCACCACTCTGCAGCGAGCGAAGGCGCTTACGGCGACGCGCTGCTTCTCGCCGCCGCTGAGAACGTCCATCCAATCCTGCACGGCGTCCCAGCCGCCCTCGCGAGGCAGCAAGTAGCCCAGTTGCACCTGATGATTAATGCGAATGGATGCTTCTTATGTAGCTCCTTTTGCGCTTGCGCTCATTGGCACATCTCCCACCAAATCGAGGAAGCTCTCTAGTTCCTCGTCGTCCTTCCCCCGGCGCAGCATCTCCTCCTTCGTGTCCGGATAGATGATCTGGTCGCGCAGAGTGCCGATCGTCATGTAGGGACGCTGAAGAAGGCCCAACAGAGCTCTGTAGCCACAGCACTATCCGTTGGGAAGAGACAGCCTTCGCCTTCGCAACCTGAGGAATGTAGAAGAGCTTCCCCTTGGCCGGCTTGACCAGTCGGCCGCCGAACAGCGGCCAAAGCTCCCCGAGAATACGGAAGAGTGAGCTCTTGCCGCAGCCATTCGGGCCGCACACCAGCACGTTGACGCCCGATTGGACCTGGAGTAGCAGCGCTTGAACGACGCGCAAGGAAGCGAGTGTGCAATCCGCACTACAATAGGGCGAGCGCCCACTTCGAAGTCCATGCTTCGTATGAGCACGTCGCCATTGGGCGTGACCAGAGGGACGCTCTCGAAGCGTATCACGTTGTCCTGAATGACCAGCTCGCCGCTTCCCGGTACCAGAGGCTGACTGGCGGCCACTGACGACATCTCCAGACCCAGGTCGGCACCTGGCAAGAAACTCTCTTAGTGCCTCGCAATGACAGTGTCACTGCTATTCCCATTATGGCCATGAAACCTTTACAGCATAACACTAAGCCAAATTCGTCGCCTCACCACCGTCTGGCTCCTCCTCCAGCTTGTCGAACTCGCCGCCATTGCCTCCGTCGTCTGTGGCAGACGCGTCTGGCGATTTGCCCAGTTTGGTCGCCGACGGCGAAGCGACCATGGTGCGCTGATAGCGACCGGTGCCCAAGTCGTCCAGTACCGAGTTGAGCAGCGTGATACGCGCCGTGAAGCCGGCCAGACGGGTCATCTCGCGACCGGCCAGCGCCAGCCGACCCAGAGCCTCCGCCAGACGGAACAGCATCTTGCCCGTACTGTAGTATTCCTGGGAGAGAAAGGAATGCAGGCTGAGGATCTCTCGACGACGACGACGACGACGATGGCAACAACGACGACGACGCCAACACCCACCAATATCAATCCGTTCTTGTCCAGCGCGTTGATTCTGACGTTGCGGCGGTCGAAGAAGGGCCGGCTGAGTACCCACCAGCCGACGACGGTGGCCACGTACTTGCCGATGATGTTGTCGACGAAGCCGACGCCGAAGCGGAACATGATCAGGTTCCTCAGGTGAGCGACCAGCTTGTGGAAGGTGTGCATGACGGTCTGCCGCTCGCGCTCGTTGCCCTTGTAGAAGGCGATCTCCTCGCTGCAACACACGACTTGATCCGTTCGTTTGGTAGTGGTGTAGCACACTGCATGACGAACAACCGAGGAAAGCGCACCGATTCAGTCACCAGGCGCAATTCAAGGTCTTTCCACCCATAAGCGTTACGCATCAAGACGCAAACATACTGTCCGCGAGTTGCGCGTCCCATTTCCTGGCGAATCAGCTGTTCCGACCACAAACGAACTCCCACCTGTTGATGATGAGTCTAGAGTTGACGAAGCGGAACTCGCCCTCCAGTTGTTGTTCCACGACGGTCATCTTACCCACGGGTCGTCGCAGACGCGTCAGGAAGAGGCCGGCCATCAGCAGGTAGAGGAAGAGCGTCAGGGGCGCTCGGAAGCCTATGGCAGACCCTATCTTCACCATGTAGAGGATCACGTCCACCAGAGGCTAAACGAACACCACAAGATTCAAAGTTCAAAGTGTTCTTCTGGACAAACTTGACACGGTACAAAGTACCGTAAACAATTTGTCTGCATTTGCTATTTGGATCCTAAGAGACATGCAGTCAAAAGGCGCGCGAATGTCGGCCGCGCCTCGGCCAAGCTCAAGACGCAAGTTGCACGCCTTGCGACATACTGTAAATCGGAAAAGCTCGGACAGAGAAATGTTCGGACAAAAGCCCTTTCAGCGCTTACAAAGTACTGTGTTGTATGTAAAAATGCCCATTCGGACGAATTATCCGCACGAATTATCATCCGTCCGAACTTTTCCCGATTTGCAATAAACCACTGACCTTGGACAGATTGGAGTAGAGCTCGACGATGCCTTCGCAGAAGCGGTCGACGTCCTGCGTCAGAAGTTGATCGGCGTTGGCCACGCGGTTGTCCAAATTCGACATCTTGTAGAAGGTGAAGCCGCTGAAATCGAGATTCTTTTTACAGCGTGGGATACGGTGCGGAGGCTACACACTCACTCTAGGTATTTTCCGTAGAGGTGCTTGGTCAATCGAGTTCTAAAGCGCAGCTTCAGCTCGCTCAGACTGTACTGAAAGGGAAGACGGAAGGGTTACGGTAGCAAAGAGAATGCTATTCAACGAAAGAAGAGCGCTTGCTTCCCACTTTGAGAATGTTGTTGACGACGGAAATCACAGGCATGGCGGCTATGTACTTGATCAGGTACTTCATGAAGTTAGTCGGGTTGCGATCGATCACGCCGCTGAAATCGAGATCGCTTGCACTGCGTTGCGCACAAAGGATAACGGACGCCAAGAGAAGAGAGAGAGAGCTGACGTCTCGATGGTGGTGGAGTTGGTGATCATCCAGACGTCGGCGTAGGTCCTGCCCGTCAGCGACAGCGCTACTAGCAGCATGTAGAACACCTTCAAACATCAGCACAGACAAATGTAGGGACGCACAGCATCCAAGCACACACAACGGCCAACCTCGGCGCAGAAGGGTCCGGGCACGAGAATTCTCATGATGCGAAAGAGGCGGCGGAAGAAGGCGGCGTCCACGTGCGCCTTTTGCTCCCTCTTCTGGCGCTTCTCCTGCTCCTGCAGGAAGGCCGGCACCGTGGGAGCCGCCTTTCTACAACACAACCAACACAAGACGTTGCTTTTCATTTGAGTGTATGTCGGCGCAATCGGCGCCACTCACAGCTTGCCGTTCTGCCCTCGCTGTCTCATCGTCTGGTAGGCGGCGACGGCCACGACCAGAGCGGCGCCGGCGCCGACGACGGCCTGCTTTTGGCTGACTGCGGTGGAAGCAGCTGCCAACTTGCTCAACACAGCCATCTTGACAGGCTTTACTTCTGTGGTCTCATATACCGAGCGCTAGTTCTTGGCAGGCAGCCGGCGCATAGCCTCAATACAGCCAGAAATAATGGGCAATAGTGGTGGAACAGTCGGTCCTCTTATCTGCAACAGAAAGAGCGAGCGCGCTGTGCGCCACTCGCCGCGACAGCAGGCTAGCGCGGAGGCACTCACAGACTTCTTTCTACTGCACGAGTGCACAGTGAGGACAGGCACGTCACGTCAATATCGCATTCTGCTCGCTAAGTTTGCGCCCACAAAGCAGTCTCAAGATTACATACGGCGTAGCTCCGACAAGTAGTTGGTAGTGACTAGTGGTACGGCCGTAGGGTAAATAAAGGCAGCAAAGCCACCAAACTGACGTTTCTTCTTCATGAACTGCACTCGCGGACAAACCATTCGGGCACAAAAGCGAAATACGTTGTATCTAACGGTCGCGTTTTCGCAGTACTGTACTCTCACTACACACTAAAACGAAGCAGGCAAAGAACGAAGTGAGACGAGCGAACAAGGCAGCGTAGGGCGAGATCTGGATGTGGGAGCACTAGTACCCGAGGTAGAAAGAAACGAAAGAAGCGCACTTTCCAGCAATCTGTCATGGTCGAGCACCCGCGTTCCTATACAGCAGGTAGGAGGCAGCAACGGCGCGAGTACGGCAAGTGTGAAGCGAGTGACGTGAAAGAAAGAGGAGTTCCTATTCGGGCGAGGGCATGCAGTTGAGCCTTTCGAAGGCGGCCTTCTCCAGAGCTTCCCTGTGGTCGGGATGGGCGATGCGAATCAATTCGAAGGCGCGCTGGCGCATGTTCTTGCAGAAGAGCTGCGCGTAGCCCCACTCCGTGACCACGTAGTGGACGTGCGCACGCGACGTCACCACACCAGCGCCCTGCCAACATCGCGTGTGGTGTGAGACACGTCTGTGCGTGGGGACTGGGAAGGAAGCACAAAAATGGAAGATCACAACGCTACCGCGAAGTTATTTCAACGGTGGGGTGTTACAGACAGAAAACCCAAGCTACAGTCGAGTGAGAACGCTAAACGCAAACATCGGCTGCAATCTGGCGCAGAAAGCAACCGCAGATCTTTCTGCGACAGTTCTTTGCGAGCGGCGGCCAAAGAGCGCCCACCGAAACACTCCTGTAGCTCCGAGTTCCACCGAACGTACTCCGCACTTGACGAGCGCAGAAAGGCGGGCAAACACAACGCACCTCCTTGATGTAGGGGACGATCTTGGTCTCTCCGTTCTTCGTGACCGAAGGCAGGGCGATGATGGGCTTGCCCCTGCCGTCGTTGCACAGACTGGCGCCCCGAATGAAGTCGACCTGGCCGCCGAAGCCTGCGAAGACCCACCAGAGTACTACTATCTCCAAACTTCGTAAGCAAAGGGAGAGGGAAGCGTGGGAGGAAGGAGGAAGCGAACCGGAGATGATGCGCTTGCCGATGGAGTCGGCCACCACCTGGCCGGTCAGGTCCACTTCCACGGCAGAGTTGATGGCCGTCACGCGGGGATTGCGCCGAATCACCGCCGTGTCGTTCACCCAGCTCACGTCGCCCATCACTGAACGAGGAGACTTCCACGCTACATACGGCGGCAGGCGGCGCGACACCACCAAACGCTTCACCACGCGCCTGCGCAAATGTCGGTCGCGCCTAGGACTCGTAGTACGAACGTCTGCAATTTCTGTACAAGCGCCGAATCCAACCGCAGACGACGCACGCACACAAAAGAATCGGTTCGGCGTGGAAAACGCAAAAAAACAACACTGCAACTAGTATGTAGCCGTCCAAAGGAAGGGCGCCCACTGATCATGGGGTTGTCGTTCATGAAGGCGTAGAGTCGCTTGGAGCCGTAGACGAAGCTGCTGACGATCTTCCCCGGATGGATGGCCTTGCGGGCGTTGGTGACAGCCGAGCATTCCACGAGATCCAGGACGCCGTCGGAGAACATCTCCGTGTGAATGCCCAGGTCCTTGTGGCCCTTCAGAGCTGCCAGGGCGGCGTCCGGAATCGCCCCGATGCCTAGAAGCAATCGACCGCTGAAGGAAGCCGCCATCGCCAAGAAAGGCAGTAAGACATGTCTGGCGCTCAACCCTGTCGAATCTCAAAACTTCAAAACAATACGCACGATTTCGGAAGACGAGACAGCTCAACCTCAAACGCCGATCAAAGCCCACTGAAGATGCTTCTCACCCATCTGAAGTGTGGCGCCGTCCTCGACGAGGTTCTCAGCGATGGTCTTCCCAATGACGGCTTCTTCTCCGGTGGGCTTGGGCACGTGTCTCTCGTGGAGGTTGATGTCGGAGAAGACCATCGAGTGGATGTGCGTGTGGTGGATGGTGCCGTCGCCGAAGGTCCTCGGCATGTTGGGGTTGACCAGCGCTGCGATTGGCAACCTTTCAGTTCAGTTGGAAAGCAACACCCTGTACGGGGAGAGTAAGCGAAGCGAATACCGATGATGCGCTTGGCGTTGAGCAGGGCGGCGCGGGCGGCGTCCACGCTGGTGCCGAGGGTGCAGAAGCCGGCCCTGTCGGGGGGAGAGACCTGGAGCATGGCCACGTCGAGGGGAATGTGCTGGCGGTGGAAGAGGCGCGGGATCTCCGACAGGAACACCGGCACCGAGTCGGCGTAGCCCTCGTGGACGGCCTTGCGCAGATTGGCCCCAGTGAAGAGGCAGGAGGAGCGAATGGCGCCTGACGACAGACAAGACAACTCGTCAAGTTAACGTCTCAAGACAATCCAACCACTCAAGCACTGGCACTACTACTCTGCAGTCTGCGCACCTTTGAACTTGGGATCGACCCAAGGGGAGGGTCCTTCAAGATGCAGGTGGTGAAGGGTGATGTCCTTGAGACTGTGCTCCTCCACCGTCTTGCAGAGGGCCTTCAACAGCGGAGTGGGCGTGGCCGCGATCCCGTGCACGAAGATATTGTCCCCTGAAACGAAAGAGAGCGCAACTCACTGAAAGTCCGCAAGGTGAGCTTTAGCCATTTATTCCTAAGCGGTCACGTTTCGGTTTCTGCAGATCCCGAAACCTTTTAACAGTCAGATCCTAAACTTGCATATATAGCACAATCGAATGGGGGCATGTGTCTCGAGATCTGGAACATTTCGGGATCTGCAGATCCCGAAACGTGACCGGTTAGGAATAAGTGGTTAGGCGCACAGCTTAGTACCGTCATCGTCAGCAGCACAGCAAGGCAACGTTCAGCAAGCATCATCTATGTGTTGGGTGTTAGCGAACGAAAGCCAAGCCAGCAAGTCAGGCAGCAGCACCGCTTTTGACCACGGCCGTCGACTCGATGGGCGACTCGAAGCGGCTGCCGGCGCCGCCGCCTCCTCCCGTGTGGTTGTGGCCGGCGTCGCTGCCGACGACCGAAGAGCCGTTCCGAGGGGAGGTGCAGTCCTGCTTGGTCAGACTCGAGCACGACTCGTCCACGGGCTCGGCCAGTTGGTCGATGCCGGCCGCCGCTATCTCGCCGCCCTCGTCCTGCTGCCGCTGTTGCTGCTCGTCTTCCGAGTCGTGGGAAAAACACGAGCGGAAACTGAACACGACCCTTGCTCAGAACAAAGCGAACGGAAGTTGACCGTTTTCATGTCATGCAAGAACACAAGCAGAGTGCTAAGCAAGCGTCGACAAGGTTGATGTCCAACAAATTCGACTCGACCTGGAAAGCGGCGGTCGAACAGACGACAAAAGAGAGCGAGTGAGTTGGAGTTTGAAGCGGGAACACAAAGCAGTCATCATCCTGTACAATCGGCCTTATCGACGTTTGACTACAAAACAAATCTTCTACAAGAGACGAGATACTCGCCAATATTTCACCGCAAAGAACGATGTGCGTTGCGTTGCGACCAACTTCTATACAGAATCTCGCTACCGTAGTAAAACGCCGTATGTTTTGAATCTCAGCAGTTTTGGCGCAAAGCATGCGTCGAATGCACACCACGGCTTGGATACGGTATCGGCGTGCTTCAAAACATGAATATACATAGGTATATATATATTCAATATATGTACGTAGGTCTTCAAGCAGCTAACCAGATTTGACGTTTCTTGCGACGCAATCCTCCTCTGAAGCTTCCACCACTGGAAGCCCGTTGTCTTTGTGTGGATGCATGGGCTCGTGACAGTAGTAGACCCTTTCGGTCGCGCTCGCCGACGGATGGTAGTCGTTGTAGTCGGGGAAGAAGTTGCGCCAGTGCGGCGATGGCGGCCGTCGCTCTTCGGCACGTCGGTATTCGCTACGGAAGTGGACCGGAGCACCACTGGCCGCCAATTGGCGACAGAGCAACAGCTTGCTCAAAGTGTTTCCAACGATGTGTTTCATATCGGCAAATGGATAGGTAGTAGCGCAAATGGGACTTCGATGAAAGAAGTAACCAAGCGCAATAATGGGTAGGGATTTACCCCTGTCGTTTGCACCCGTATCACTTACCGATCAGATGCAGTGGATGGATCTGCTGATGAGATACACTGTCGAAGCAGTCAAGTCGTTGCTCGCATCATCAGGGGCTGCGCGTCCATCGACACTCAAATCACACAAGCCGCCCCCTGTCGGCAAATCCCCTTCGCTGCTCTACTGCTCTACAAGGCATCGGGACAATACGGAACGCTACAACCGATTCACTAAATTTGGGGGAGCGATAGAGTCGAGATAACGACCCCGCAAGCAGCTGCGCTCCCGGCCGTCCAAGTAGCCGACCAGTCAACCACCGACGCGGGCATAGCCCCTGCTCGAGACCAGCCGACTCTGTGATCTCTCGATCAGCGATCAACTGTGATTCCATCGTCTGTTCCTGCACTTGCGTCCCCTCTGAATGACGTCGCCAGAGCTCGACAATGATGTTCCAAAGACGGCAGTCGGAAGAAAGTCGAGTTGTCTTGTCAATGTCGTTTTCCCATTCTCGGAGCGCAAAATGGTCTCTGAAGCGACACGCGTGTATATGTACTACACATTCACAGGTTGAGGTTGAGCATGTGACGAGCAAACGGCTGTCGAGTCTGCAACGTTCCGTCAAAATACGAAGTGGTTAACAGTTGGGTGCCACCAGTGTCGGATTTCTCCAGCATGAGATAGGTATCCGTTGCGCGATGAACGTCGCTGGTGTACTCCGGCAGGGAACACAAGACCAGATGACCGCTGCAAAGCAGCAGCGACTAGTATCTGCAGTGGTTATGATCTGTGTCAGTGACGGTATGTAACTGGTTCACGTGTTGCAGTAGTAGAGCGACCGCAGCCATATAATCGTTCGACGCGACAACAGGAAGAAATCGCCGAATTAGGAGAGGAGCAATCATTGATAGGCAGGCCGCCGGACTCGGGTATGAGCTTGGTGTAGGCTCTATTCAAGTGGGGTTGAGACAGACGCACGAGGCTATGCAAACCATATAATCCTCTCAAGCTGTGCTGCGAAGCAATCGAGCCAATAGTATGGTAGGCATTCGCCGCCGAAAACCGGGACACCAGCTGTCCCAACAGTTTCGATAGGCCAAGCGACAAGGGAGGAAGTAGCGGCGTTGATATGAAAGGATCGTGCTTTGTGTCCGAAACAGGACATTGGGTCTACCGATTCGGAGCAACCATGGCGCCTACATATGCTGCCTTCTTGTTGGTGACAGGAACGATCTTCGCCCGGTTAAGCGTCGTCGCGTTCGGCCAAGTGGAACCTCAGAGTCGAGTCGACGTCCAGTGCGCCAGAGACGCGCCCGTGTACGTCGGAGCCGAATTGTCCGACGACTACAACGAAGTTCTCACGAGTCCGTTTGCTTCGAACGACATCGACAACTGCACCGCGGCCTGCTGCGAGACAGGTTGGTGAGTTGGCGACCCTCTATTGGACACACTGCATTCCCGTAAGAAGTGGTAGTATGACTTATTCGGTTCGAGAATGCCACCAAACGTACCTACATGGGAATCCAATCCTTTTTCAGAGCGATGCAACGCCGTTTCAATTCGACCGGACGCGAAATATGGACTGTCTCTCACCATGAATCTAAAATTGTCAAGTACGCAGTATCTTGCGGCAGTTTAGTTCACGACAGTACCCAGCTTATGAGCATATTGTATTTTCATTGTTGAATACGTACTGTATGTAGGAAGGTAGTTACGAATTGATTCGTATGAATTTCTCAATTGCGAGTGTTTTGGCTCTAGGCACAGTACATGTACCTAACTTGCTCTAGTATTTATCACTGTCATATTAAATGGTGCTGTATTTGTATTCTTACGTTTTCCTTATTTAGCTTGTATTGTACGCGTATATGTTAATTTCTTTAATTCGTTTGCTACGATATGTTTTGTGTTTGATTTGCCTATTCTATTGCAAAGTCTGCTTGCCCCACCATAAAAGATACCCTTATTGAACAACTGTCTTTCAAAACGTACGGTGACAATTCTAGTGGCGTCGTACGGAAAGTAACTACAGTATGTCAGAGAGGTGAGGGACAGTCCAAGCACTTCGAGCGCGGCAGCAACGTTGGGCCTGTCATACACTGTCTCCTGTCCCACTGCTCGGCCGATAACGTCAGCAAGTGCGTCTCTCCGGAAGTGAGAGACGTCGGCGATAACCAAGCCATTGACGCCAACCCGATTGCTGCGGTTGTCGTGTGGAATCGCGACGGCAAGTTGGAAAGAAGAACCACCGAACGAAGCAGAGACACGAACACAACTCTGGAACACAACTCGACTGGCGACGGCGAGCCCCAACAGGCGGAAAACATAACTACTTCCGAACCGATCGGTTCCGACGAAGAAGATGGCACGAACCGCGACGAGGACGCAACTGCCACTGATAGCGAAGACCGTCACACTGAAATGCCAGCAGATGGGAGTATCGTCCAGACGACTCAACGCCACCAAACGAGCGAGTTTGTCGATTTCAACGACGACGAAGATCCAGACCAAAAGGCAGAAGCGGGCTGGAGCGGCGATTCAACAAAGGCGCTTCAAGGCGAATCGGAAGCGAATGCGTATGAGGAGACAGAGAGAGAGCAAACACACAGCAACAACCCTGATTTGTACGTTGAGCAACAGAAGGTGACAAATGAAATGGGAATGCATCTCTGGAACAAACGTCTACCCAAGAATTCGGCGAGTTCGATGCAGCTAACATTTACTGGGTTGGGCTTCGTGGCGTTCGGCGTCGTTCTGCTCGTCTTCGCATGGCAGCTGAGGTCGTCAAAGCAAAGGAGGCGATTCTCCCACGAGTACAGAAGCCTGTTGCCACGAAGTGCGTACTAACGCTAACTGTGATTTCCTAATTGCTCCATCTTGCCATCATTATTCATCGTTTCATTGATTGGAAAGTGCGGATCGTTTCTCCTGACAACCTTGCTGTTGGTATTTCCGTTCCACACCTGTTGACGAGAATGGAATAAGGGCCATCGCGGGGATCATTGAAACCAAGACGCGTTGTCCCTTCCTTGTGGCTCTATATCTCTACTCCGCTGCCAAGCTCAGCAGCCAAGCTCGTCGCTACTTCCCAGTAACCACCCACACTCCATATTCGACAGTAATGCATTCGAATCGCTCTTTCTGAGATGTCACCATTGGGCAATTCAAGCGCTACTTCTAGACGAATCATCGCAGGCCACGTATTCGAAGGGGTGGTTTGAACCTTTGAAATTTGAACACGTTGAGTTTTGAAAGTAATAGGGTTACGGTGCCAAGAGAATTTGACTACACACTGCTACGAAGAAAGAAAGTTCAAATCCGTGCGCTTCAACCAACAGTCGTAAGCGAAGATGATGGACGAGAGGCAAGAATGCGTGTTGATTCGGACCTGGCGAGTCTGGAGTGTGTTTCTCCCCAAGTGTAATGCCGATGCGGCACGCGCGTCCCGTGTTATCCATTCAATCTGGTTCTGTACCTATAGAGGAAAGAACAATTATTCAGGCCGCCAAAATCGTCCTTTGTGGATGAAGGGCGTCTCACACTCACGCCTTAGTTACGAAAGGCCAGTGAAGGAACTAATAGTGGGTGGACATTCCATTGACGGACGACTCCGACCATTGTTCACCGCAGCCGTCGTCCGTCAACCCTTCATGCGCCGTCATAAAGACCTCTTCACTGAATGACGGGCGTGCCGCCGTTGCCAATGCTAAAGCGGCCAGTCCTCTTTCGAATTGGCAGAATCAGTCGCGATCGCGAATGTGCTTCAGCGCGCAGAGCGGCCGCTCTGTGACTGTGGTGTTCCCCTGCATAGCGCAGCGACTCGCTTCCCGAGTGAGTGCGTGCACCTGTTTGAGTTCGGTCTTCCTTCCCCTCCGCTCCGTCCTCGATGCTTGTATGCAATGTTGTCGACGGCATGCGCGCTCGCTGCACTGTTCGGAGTAGTGCCGGTGTGTGTACGTCCCTCGATGGTGGGCGGACAGGGTAGTTTGTGAAGAGGCGCGAACGAGTCGCTTTGCGCTGCGCTGTGAATGCGACATTTGCTTTCTGAATGCGTCATCGCGCCGGCGTGAACAGGCGTCCGTCCTCAAGTGAATGAACTGTGTGCTGTTGTTTTTCGCAGCTTCAAGTCAGCTCAGCTTTGGTCTAACCTCGATGTCTTTTCGTTTACTCACTTTCGTCTCTCTGGTTCGATAGCCATTCTGTCGAGCGGCTGGCGCGCCTGCGCAAGCACAGATTCCTCTGTCGTCCGCCCACGACCTGCCTGTTCTGTTTACAGTCGCCGCTGCATATAGTAGGTACTGCATACACAGGTGTGCGTGCGTTGCACGGCGCTGCCCACTCCAAGTCTGTGGCCTTCCAGCCTGTCTGCCTGTCTCTTTTGGGTTCGGCTCGGCGGTCGGGTCTCTAGCCGTCCTGCTGACTGCTGTCTGTCTGTCGTGTGTACATGGGGTTAGAGCAGCGCAACGGTGGTCCGACCGGCCAGTCGGCCGGCCAGAGCTGCGTGCGTAGGGCTGCGGTTGTGGCTGTTGAAAGGGCCGGCCGGCGGGCGGTCACAAGGAGGAAAGAGCTGCGCGCACGAATACATAGGTACACGGCGCGATTTCCTTCCATCGCGATCTGTCGCGATGTTTTCGTAAGATTACGAGGCCTCTTTTTCGGCGAGAGACAGCGAGACCGACTTTATTCTTGGATGATTCTCTCCTCTCCTCTTCCGGTTGTTTGCTAGCCCTGCCTCGATGATTGGTTGCGCTCTGTCTGTCCCACGCGATTCTCGTTCAGCCCAGGCCGAGGCCGGAATGGAAATGACTATCTCTGTGTCGGTTTTGTTTTCAGATGAAACGGCCATCCGGGTTATGAATACCTACGCTGGTTGCCTTCAGTTGCTGTGCAGAGTGCCTGAGCAACGAACCGCTTTTCCCCGCCTTATCCTCCAGGAAAGCCACTACTACCTCTGATATGGACTATCGCTGTGATGTGGCTGGAAGGTCGAAACTGGTGCTGCTGTGGCCTTACTCTTTGCTTCTGGGACTGGCAGCGACCAGTTGCCTCGCGCAGAACTTTGTCGCAGATGGAAAACCAAGTGAAGGTGAAGAATTAGAACATCGTTTCCTTTTAGTGGGGGTGTGTCGTGTGTCAGGTCGGCATCGTGTTGTACTCGTGGCGAACTTCCCTTGTCATCGATCGATAGATATCCGAGAATTTACTGGTGAGGCCGAGCCGCCGTCTTATCGTATCGAGCTCCATCCCGAGCGTCCTTCATCGGCAGTTTTGTTCCACTACACGCCTCCGACGGCCCTGAAGCGCTTCTCGGTCGTCTGGTTCAACTACAGCGACATCAGCTCCGACGTCAGCGCCAAGAAGGACAGACTCGGAGGTCTACCATCCATTCGTCTCCCTCGATCGAGAAAGAAGCGCGCCAACCACTTTTCTCACTGCAGCCCAGAAACTGGATCTCGACCAGCCGTCGCCCGTCGAGGTCTCGGGCCTGCTGCCCGGTCACGACTACCAAGTCATCGTTCACGGCCACTCGGCCGACAACGGCGGCGCCGGCACTTCCATTCTCCACCAGATAGTCTCGCCGCTGCCCAAAGCGCCTCACTTCCCCGAGGGCTCGATCGTTGCCCACGACGAGGCTATCGAACTGAAAGGTTCTCACTTTGGGTTCCAATGGGGGGTGTCAAGATTTTTGCGCTTGGCGTTGTTTGAGCTGATTTAGCTACTATGCTGTAGTGTAGTGTCTTCTGAACTGTTTAGGCGAAATCGAGCGTGGCGCTCTGCAGAACTACTTCGTGGTGGAGTACGGGCCTCTGGACGCGCCCATTGGGACCAGGTGCGCGGCTGCGCTTCTGCTTGTCTCTTTTTATACTCCACAAAAAGTGTGGAGTATATAGCGATTGTGCGCGAAACGCAGAAACTTTGAGTCAACGGCGTTCGCGCGTGAAGCGGCCGATTTGCAAACGGTCTTTTGCATTGGGTAGGCCTAGTGGGTGGGCAGCGTGCACGGCAAATGGGGTCATGCTGCGGGACCCCGTTGGCGGGAAATTCAAAAATTTAAATTTTCAAAGTACTGAAAAAGGCATAGTACAAGGTAGAACTCGAAAAAGTTGCATATAATGGTATATACTATCTTTTGATATGTTGTAGTACTCGATAGGGCCGAGGGTGGAAGAAAAGAATTGGATCGCTGCGGGACCCATTTTGGCGCCAAATTTGAAAAAATCGCGATTTTTGACCCCGGGTCGACTTTGACGGGCTGCTGTGCGAGCTATGTAGCAGCTAGAGCAGCGAGATTACTCTTGTTGCTCCTTCCCAGATGTCCTCTATCGAATGAGCCATGAACGGAGAAAATCGGGCGAAACACAAAAAACTTTCTTTCACTGCGACTTTTTCGACTCCGGGGTCGAAAATTGCGATTTTCGCATTTCGGCGTCTATAGCGCTCGAATGCGTTGTCCGAATCGTTCCAAAAGTGGTTTCAAACGATTCTGCGCTTAAATCTGGCCGAGAAAAGTATTTTTGAAAAATATGCAGAGCTACAGTATCCCTGCCGCGTCGGTTTGAATTTTGGGCGTCGGGTCGACTTTGCCAATATTAGGCTCGATTTCGGGGTTTTCGGGGGCGCTGATTACGAATTCGGCATCCGTTCAGTGCATAGATGATGTTTGAGCGTACCTACGACGAATTTGTATGCTACCGTACCCCAAGTACAGAATTTCAGTTCCTGGAGTCCATAGGAAACTAGGGGTGTTGTATGTCGAATCTGGGGTATTGTGGGATGTAGATCACGAATTCAGCAGTGCTTTTGCGATTGGCGGTGCCAGGAGGCCACAACAGCAGAGGAGTCACCATGCGTAGGAGTTCAAATTTGTGGAGTATACTGCGTCCCCCGGACGACTTGCCTGGTTCTGTTGTATCTGCCTTGACACTTGTCACTCGTTGGTAGACGAACTGAAGTAACGGTAAGTTTCGTCTCGGCTCGGATACTATATCGGATTCTCTTATCCGCTTGCAGCCCCACCCGACTGCAAGTGAACAACGTGGCAGAGCAGCGCTCCTTAGATCTCCGGCTGTCCAACCTGACGCCCGGAAGGGCCTACAACGTATCCGTGGTAGCCGTGACGGCGAGTCGGCGCTCCTTGCCTTGGCACAGGGTCATCTACACCAGTAGGCGTCCTTTGGCCCTTACGTTACGTCGTCCTGCCAAGCGTTTGCGAAAGTCGGCTTCTTCAACTTTGCAGCTCCTCTGGCGCCGCAGAACTTGACGGCGGACGCGGTGGAAGAGTCGACGATCAGTCTGCGCTGGGCGGCCCACCCCGACTCTGGGTTCGACTCCTTCGGCTTGCGCTACCACCCGGAGGGAAGCGCCGCCAACGAGGTACACCGCCGACCGCTACTGAGCTTCATGATTGCTTCGTCTAGCGACGTGCGAACTTTGCAGCAGCACATTCCGAACATCGTGGACCCCTCCTTTCTTCTGACCGGTCTGTTCCCCGGCGAAACCTACTCTGTCGAGGTCTACGCCGTCAAGGGCGACGAGAGCAGCGAAGCGACGGCCAGTCTCGTGACTACAAGTATGCGCTTTCTTTCTCCCTTCTATGCTATGCCGACGCGATTCTCAGTGAGCTGTACCGTGTGTGTCCAGAACCGAGGCCCCCTCTACAACTCTCCGTTCTGCCCTCGTACGAGTCGTTGGACTTCGAAATCGTCTCCCAGCTGGCGCCGACGTCGCAGTCGAAGGCGACCGAATGCCGCCTCGAGATTTCCTCCGCCGACGGGCCCTTCAGCTTCGGCAATGACGACTCGACCTCTGCGCCGGCGCTGCGACTCGACGGAGGCGCCGCGCCACGGTAGCTAACGGCTTCCTTCGTCGGCTAAGTCGAATTGTGCCCCCCCCCCCTCCCTCCCCCCACCCCACCCCCATTTCAGTTGCGTCTTCCACGCGCTGCTGGCGCCCGGTCTGCGGTACAACTTCCGAGCGTGGGCCGTCAGCGCCGGCCGGCGCAGCAGCAGCAGTCGGCTCTCAGAGGTGGTTGAACCGGCCTTCTCCTGGGAGCTGTTCGGCCTTCGCCTGGCGCCCTCTGCGGAAGCGATCGAGCTCCGCTGGCCGGAGGACAGGGCGCGTCTGGACGAAGTCTCCAAGATCTGGCGAAGACTGGTCAAGAACGACTCGAGACTGGTCGCCAAACTGGAAGGGGAGTCGCTACTCAACGCTAGCTCCTTGTCCACCTCGCCATTGGAGGAGGATCCCGCCCCATTGGTCTTCCGGAATCTGAAGGCCGGCGCCTGCTACACGGTTAGTTGAGAGCAGTTGAATTGTTGAGAGCCTTCTATCCGCTGCTTCGCCATACAGTAATTTCGATTGGGTGTGTAGTAGGGCGGGAGAGCCCCCATGCCAATACCAACAAGAATGAAATTCGAGCTAATCTGCACCCCCCCCCCCCCCCCCTTCTCGTTAGTCCGAAATTCGTGCTCCTGTGAATCCACCCGAAATTCGTCAGAGTTATCGTTATTCTGAACAACTTTGAGACAGCGTGATATGTACATTTCGCAACAAAGTGGGTCAAAAAGTATGAATCTGGCACTTTGTAGCTGTTTCTTGGGAGCCATCAAGAACTCGCTTCCAGTTGCCCCCTCCCCCACAAGACTGGGTCAATACCCCCCCCCCCCCCCCCCCCCCCCTAGCCTGACGATCAATCGCACCTATGATCTTCGCAAGTTTGTGCGGAGATGGGCACAGCGTGTTTCCCTATTCAGCTGCTGCTCTACACCGTTACCCAGTCGGGAATCGTCAGTGAGAACAGAACGCTTCGAACAATCCGCTTGGAGCCACCCTCGGGCCGACTTCGTCTCCAGTCGGCAGCGGCGGGGTCGGCGCAGTTGCTGGTGAAGCTGGAAGCTTTCGGCGGGGCGCAGGCCGCCGTCAGTTCCGCCTGCGCCGTCGAGCTGCTCAACCGGATGGTGGTCGGCGACCGAATCGTCGACGAGCGCACCGTGACGGCAGCAGAACTCGCTACCAGAGAAGAAGGAGTGGCGGTTTTTCTGTCCGGACTACGCCCGTACACGAAATACCGAGTGGAGGGGGTCGTGACCTGCTCTGGGGAGGAGGACGACGACCGCTGTGAGGCGAAGCGGAGTTTCCTTGACGCGGTTCCCTTCGAGACGCTGGAGAGCGCTCCCGGCCCCGTCGCTAATCCCTCCATGACGATTCGAGACTCGCGTTCGGTCCTCCTGAGTTGGGGAATGCCCGCCGCGCCGAACGGCGTGATTCGCGGCTACCGTATCTGGGTGGTGCCAACCAAGACGCCCGTCGCCGGAGAACGCGAGCGAATCATCGACGTGGCGTCGTCGACATTGGAAGGACATATGACGGAAGTGATAGATCGATTGGTGGGTGGTCAGAGCTACCGTATCAGTCTGGCGGCCAACACGAGCGCAGGTCTTGGCGAGGTCGCTGACGCCGCTGTGGCCAATGGCGGCCGCTTGTCAGAAGCACGCACCTTGGCGACGATGCCTATCTCCGGTCAGCAGTGTGGGATGTATTGTGCTTCCTCCAGACCTGGCAATCCAAGTGCTTCTCTTCTTCAGCGCCGCCGAAACCCCGTAGCTCGCCGGAGATTCTGTCGAACACGGTTCGGTCGACGGACTTCAGTATCAGCTTCGCGGCGGCGGCGATGTTCGACCATAGAAACGGCCTTCTGACCAAGTACTCGGTGGTGGTGGTGGAGCAGCAGAGCAGCCTCGACTTCCCCGCCGTTGGTGTGCCCTATGTGAGTCGGCGCGGCGTTGGCGATACCCGTATTGGAATATTTGAATACGCAACACACGCACGTATGTATTCGGCAATAGATAGGCCTTACCACTGCCAACCTATAAGGGTTAGGCGACAATAATTGATGCTTGCGAAGCTCGTTGGTAGTGTGGCATCGCATCGCTGCGTACTATCGCATTCAGAGTTGGCGCGAGGTGCAGCTACTGGAAGTCTGGCCCCCCTACGTGGCCGTGGAGCGTCCCCTGAGCGCCGTCAGCGGCCAGCTTCCTTCGGTGGTGACGGAGGTGGTGGGGGTGGACGGCGAATGCGCCTCGCGCCCCGACGACCACTCCTCCTACTGCAACGGCCCTCTGAGGCCGGGCAGGCTCTATCGCGTCTTCCTTCGCGTCCACGTCAACGACAGCCTCTACAGCGACAGCGACATGTCCAAGGCAGTGCGCACCACCGGTGAGCGACGACATTTCGGCCTCCATCCCCGGCTTTCGGCGCGTCCGAACCATCCATTGCGCAGTGCGGATGAGGCGCGCTGTCGCTCTGACAACCGGCCGTCTTCTGCCTCTGGCTGACTCCCTCGTACGCCGTTGTGTCTACGACTGGCTCGTTCTTCAAGCCCGCCGCCCAAATGTTCCCTACCGCGTTGTATTTTCTGTCCTGTCTCCTTTTCTGGGAAGCGGCCCTTGCGCGACAAGTGGGAGGGAGGCGAGAAGCTGAATCGTCCCACCTACCTTCGCGTCAGTCATGCGCCGAGCCAAATATTTGCCCTGGAATTTGGAATTCCCAACTGCGGGCGCTGCCGCCCCCGGCACTTCTTGTGAACGGCCGTGGTGGTGTCCAATTACCTTTCCCCCACCTTACGTCGGCCGCCGCTTTTCAATCGTCGAATGCCGGACTGGCCACACGCCCCTTCAGCGTACTGGACGGGCGATCCCTCAATGGATGGGAAATGCGCAGGGTGCGGCTTTTGAGTGTGTGAAAGTAGTACTATCGGGCGGGCGTAGGCGGCTGCCGCCTGCCTGATGGGGGGTAGCTTGGTCAGCGTAGTGTGTCTTCGACGATGTCTCGTCACTACGGACAATGCTCGTATAGGTGATCCAGGAGTAGGTGGCCGTGAAGTTTATACACTTGACAGGCGATTGCTTCTTATTTTCCATG
>JASAMZ010013199.1:0-41931 GCA_030248115.1 Linhomoeus sp. GSCO2_2 | reverse complement strand
CCGATTAGTAGGCGGTTCTAACGAGCCATAAAACTCTGCTCTAGCTAGTACCCTTCCCGAAGAGCGAGGCCTAAAAAACCTGATATGTGAAGAAGATCGGTTAATTTTTTGACAGTTTTTGTTTAATATCTCGGGAACCACTCGACCGATCTGGCTGAAATTTTAGCACAATACTTCTTGTTACTATGAACATCTATGGTGAAAATTTCAGCCCGATCGGTTACGTCTACCTATATGACGTAGTACTAATCCCCTAGTCCCCGGGGGCGCACTGGCCCCCGGCCGAACAAATTGGGTTGAGCGCTGACGCGCTCAACCCGATGTACTACCGTAGTAAACTCAAAATCTTCCGTGCGGGATGCAGCTATATCAGTGTGCGTCAACTTCTGAGCCGCACGATTTGAAATTTTGAACAGTTTGGCCACACTACCCTAGTCAACTCAAAATTTTCCGTGTGGGATGCAGCTATAGCAGTGAGTGTCAACTTCTGAGCGGCAATTTGAACAGTTCTGGCCAACCATTTTGGATCTCAGGAATTCCCCCCCCCCCCCTAGTTAGTGGAGGACTAACCATTGCAAGGAGACCTTCACTAGGGCATAAAAGCCGGCAAGTCGGACACCTAACCGATTGAAGCTATTAGTTTATCAGTAGATATTAAATTATAAAAGATTTCTAACAAAAGTATAGAAAGTTAGAAGACGAAGACGAAGACGACGACGAAGGCGGAGGAAATGGAGGAGGAGCCGTTCCTGCTGCGGGTGCTGACGAACGACCGGACGGCGGCAGTCGAGCTTCGGCGCGTCATGTTCCTGCGTAAGGGCAGCCAGTGCCGACTGAGGATCCGCAACGAGAGCGGCGAGCGGCTGGCCGTCAAGGCGAAGACGACGAATAACGACCTCTTCAGCGTCAGCCCCACCATGGCCGTTCTGAATCACGACGAGCTCAAGATCCTCCGACTCCACTACAAGCCTCCCGCCAGAGGCGAAGGCGGCGACGGCAGCCACCACAGGCTCGACGTCCACTACATCCCCGCCCCCGAAGGTGCCACCGCCCGAGGATGCTGGAAAGAGCACCACGGTCCGCCATTGGCCACGCGCGGCTTCCGCATCGTCTTCAAGGACTGACTGACCCACAAGACAAGACAAGCGCCGACCCCCTCTCCCTCTGCCGCCGTAATCAACCCCGAATCTGATCAATGTGGTACCAACGTGATCTGATCGTACGAGCAATGATCATCGGTCTGTCTGTGCCTCCGTTCGTCACACTTTTACTCTCCGCCGACTGACAAAAGGGCTGAGAGAGAACCAGAGCTGGTGTGCCTTGCCTTCATCTGTTCGTACGGTGCGCACCACTATAGATAACATAGTTCAGGTGCAGATTCAGAACGCACGCCACTATAGTTCAGATGCTCGATATGTATGGCGAAGCGTTAGCCGTTGCGTACTGGTCCTTCACTGACATTGTGGCTCGCAGAATATCGCTGCGACACAGAACGATACATAGATTGTGAATGTGGATTGGTATAGCCACTGACTGACCCGTTGAAGTGCAGTTCGTATACATACTTGTGTACTGTAAGTCTGTAACTGGTGTAATAGTAACTAGTTTATAACAGCGGATAACACGCAACTTGTAGTGTACTGTAGAGAGCCTAATGATGGCTCGGTGTTAGTCTACCTGACTTGTTATTTTTTTTTTTTTTTTTTTTTTTTTTTGTTTTTTTTTTTTTTTTTTTTTTTTTTTTTTTTTTTTTTTTTTTTTTTTTTTTTTTTTTTTTTTTTGTTTTTTTTTTTTTTTTTTTTTTTTTTTTTTTTTGTTGGGTTGTGTTTGTTTGTTGGTTGGTTGTTTTTTGGGGTTGGGGTTTTTTGGTTGTGGTGGGGTGGTTGTTTTTTTTTTTTTTTTTGTTTTTTTTTTTTTTTTTTTTTTTTTTTTTTTTTTTTTTTTTTTTTTTTGTTTTTTTTTTTTTTTTTTTTTTTTTTTTTTTTTTTTTTTTTTGTTTTTTTTTTTTTTTTTTTTTTGTTTTTTTTTTTTTTTTTTTTTGTTTTTTTTTTTTTTTTTTTTTTTTTTGTTTTTTGGTTTTTTTTTTTTTTTGTGTTGTTTTTTTTTTTTTATTTTTCCGTTCCATTCCGTCGGACGTCGTTTTGAGGAACAGCAATTTTAGGGGAAGCGAGCGAAGGCGTCAGCGACACTCGCGATGTCGGCGGAAAACAAAGAGGACGCCAACGGAGTGGCGCTGCCACCGACGGCGGCGAAGACTTGCCAGACTCCGGGATGCGGCAAGCTGGCCAACCTGTTGTGTCCCACTTGTGTCAAACTGGAGCTGAACGCCGAGGTGGCCGCCTTCTGCTCGCAGAGCTGCTTCAAGGGATTCTGGCCCAATCACAAGCAGCTGCACACGCACAAGAAGCTGATGGACGCGGCCGGCCAGCTGAACTTGAACGACATTCCCATCAATCCATGGCCGAGCTACGATTTCACCGGCCCGTTGCGCCCCTACCGCCAGAGTCCGACTAGAATTGTCCCAGAGGCGATTCCAAAGCCCGATTACGCTTTGCATCCGACTGGCGTTTCTCTAGAGGAGAAGGAGGCCAAAAGCAGCTCTTCGATAAAGGTGCAACGTCTAGAGAGCTCGTAGAGGACACGAGCGAACGTCAGTTGTTGATCCTGATGCTGCTTCTCGGCAGGTGCTAGACGACGAGGAGATCGCGGGGCTCAAGGAGGCGTGCCGCCTGGCCAGGCAGGTGCTCGACGCCGGCGCTGCGGCCGTCGACGTCGGCGTGACCACGGACGAGCTGGACAGAATCGTTCACGAGGCTGCCGTCGAGCGAGACTGCTACCCCTCCCCCTTAGGCTACTACGGCTTTCCCAAGTCCTGCTGCACCTCCGTCAATGAGGTGCTTGGAAGCGACTGTCTACTAACGCGCTGCACTATGATTCGCGCACGGATAGGCTCACTTGTAGGTGATCTGTCACGGCATCCCCGACTACCGTCCGCTGGTCGACGGCGACATCGTCAACATCGACGTGACCGTCTACCACCGCGGCTTCCACGGCGACCTCAACGAGACCTTCATCGTGGGCAAGTCCGTCGATGAAGACACCATGCGCCTGATTCGAACCACCGACGAGTGTCTCGAGCAGGTCGGCCCTCGCTCCACGATTACTATGTGACTTTGTGTAATAAGAAGTGACGAGCGCATACTTCGTAGTCGACCGGGTCGGAGCGAATATCGACTGCAGCAGGCAGGGATTGAGGTTCGACATTGCGTAGGCTAACCTGAGATGTAGTTTTCGCGTCTCCATATAACATTAACTACAGACATTTGGGAACTTCCAAGCACAGAAGAGTATACTCTATTCCTTTACCAACGGCAGAAAGTACTTCTAAGACAGGCGGATTACTTCCATATATAGATAGAGATGACTAACTTCCTTCCGTGCAGAGAGTCGCTCAGCATGTCTACTTCTGCGCAGGCGATCGCCCAGTGTCGTCCGGGGGTCAAGTACCGCGAGGTGGGGAACACGATCCAGCGTCACGCGTCGGCCAACGGCTGCAGCGTGGTGCGCACCTACTGCGGCCACGGCATCCACCGTCTCTTCCACACGGTGCCCAACGTGCCCCACTACGGGAAGAACCGCGCCGTGGGCGTCATGAAGGCCGGCCACAGTTTCACCATCGAGCCCATGATCAATCGGGGCTCGGCCTCCGACACCCAGTGGCCCGACAACTGGACGGCCGTCACGCGCGACGGCAAGCGCAGCGCCCAGTTCGAGCAGACGCTTCTGGTCACGGAGGAAGGCGTCGAGGTGCTCACGGCCAGGCCCGGCGGCGGCCGCCGATGGTACAAGGACCAGATGCAGAAATGGGGATACGACGACGACTTTGGGAAGACCAGCGCTTAGTGTGAGTGGACGTCTCGTCACGACCCTGTGATTGGGAATAGAAATGACACATACGCGACGTCAAGGCTGCTCCGAGAGAGTGGCGGTTTAGTTGGGTTTTCGTTTTGAATGAATTGTTGTTGTGTTCGCTAAGAGTCTACAGTTCCTTGCGCGTTTGACACATGTGGCCCAACAGGACAGCCGCCGACGAATCACTTCGTTGATATCGTCGCTGACGACGCTTCATCGTCGTCGCTATCACTTTCCTCTTCTTCTTCTTCTCCTCCTCCTTCGGCCTCTTCGTCGTCAGGCTCGTCAGTGGCAGCGCTGTCGCTCTTGGCGTCGTCTTCGGTGGTGCTTCCGTCCGTATGACTTTCAGCGTCTGGCGATTGCTCCGACGCCGCTGCTTTATCCTCTTGCGCTAGGCTTGGAGCCGTTCCCGCTCGGTAGCTGTCGTCGTCGCCGTCGTCCGTTACAGACTTGCTCAAGTCGGTGGGCGTACTTGTCGAAGGCGGCTCCGCTGGCAACGGCACTGCGGTTAGTAGTCGTTCCTCATCTGGCATTGCTGTTGGCCTCCAACTGTCCGGCGGGCGTCTCGCCGAACTGGAAGCAGAAGCGCTGCTTGGCGGCGTGGCAACGTCTGGCTCCGGCGGCGTTGGTTGCACTGGCAGCTCTTCTTCCAAGTGACTTTTCGCCTTCTTCGTAGAACCTCTGTCGTCGGATTTGAGCGTGATCGTGCTCGGTCGCCTCCGTCGCTTCGTCTTCTTCTTGGGTAGATCCGCTGGTAGCGGCGTTCGCTGCTCTTGCGCCTTGGCCGGCGGTTTCTCATTCAGCGAGACGTCGCAGTCGAAAGTCTGCGTTTTGTCCGTTTCCAGGGGGAAGTCGGTGAAGGCCACCTCGCTTGCCACGGGCGAGCGCCAGCGCAGTCGCTTGCTGCCCCTCTTGCTCCGATTGCGCCGGCGACGTCGACTCCAGCAGATGAGGCCGATGACCAGTAGCAGAGAGACGACCAGGACGCTCCCCGCCACGATGGCCGCGATCGTCCAGGTGCTCAAGCCCCCGCTTTCCGTCTCGCTGCTGGCTGCTGCGTCTTCCGCTTGCGACTGGTCGACCGCCTTGTGCGCCGACGCTAACAACCCCTGCAGGCCCACTGTCGAAAGCTGAAGCGCCGCCATCGAACTGCTGGCCAGGACTCCTTTCGTCGACATATCTTGGATGGCGCTACTTTCTAAATTCTACAACGTTTCAAATATCTATAGTCAAAACTGAAACTTCTTCTAGTATCTGTCCAACTGTGTTTGCGGTTCCATTTGTGGGAATAATGCAATGCATCCCCTGCGTCGTTCAAACACAATATCTGGTGGCGTTAGAGACTTGTTTCAAGAAACGGCGTTGGAAGGTGTTTCAGGCGAAAGATCTTCAATGGCGCTCCTTCAGATGCGTACAACATGGCCCCCCTGAGACCATTACTGGTCGATAACAACGGCTTTGTTTTGGCTGCGGCTTCGACTTGGATGAAGTGACGGTTCCCGCATTGCCGCTCGTATGTAGTATCCCTTCGCGGGCTTTGTATGTCAAGTACAAACTGAACGCAATATATATGTGATAATCGCCCCGAGGAATCAATCATGATGGACGCAATCAAGAGAGAGTTGGCAGGGCGGATGGGGAGCGGAACGAGAGACCGAAAGCGACGAAAGATGGCCGGCGGCGAAACTTACCAGATGTGAGTCTTCCTGGTTCAGCTAAGAGGGTGTGCGAGTGTCGACCATAGTAACACGTACATATGGGCACAATTATGGCATGTGTTGGCGCAGGGACACGTGAGGCCGAAAGGAAGCTAGCGTCTTCACTATAACTAATCAGGCGCGGCTGCGGACACACCTGCGCCCTTCGAGGCAAACAGACAGAAGGAGAGGGTTTCCCAGGAAGCTTTCATTAGCCGCCTCTGCTGCTGTAGCCGACGACGACGATTCCTTGTCGCTTCGGTCCATCCAAGCGTCCGGCCTACTCTTTGACACGATGACGGCACGGCGCGCTCAATTTCAGGCCGACGGCTGCCCTTTGACGATAAACGGGCGCGAGAGACTGAGACAACCATCGTTTTTGTTTGTGTGTGTGTCCGCCTATGCTCTCAGCTGTGGGGACGTGAAGCCGCCTAGGCAACATACAGCAGTTGAGAACCACAGGTACACACCTAGGTGGGAACCCTGCGACTGTCGCGGCTGGTTCCCATGTTGTCGGTGTCTGCGTCCTCTCTGCTCGAACGCAGGCACACACGGGCGCCCCAGGGAGCATTGTCATTGGCGATGCTGTTTTGTTCACTCGCTCGGCCTTCTTGTCCTGCCGACCAACTGAGACACCTATGTTCTACTAGCTGCTCTGAGGTTGGCATGAGTAATTCCACCCGTCGTCGCCCGCCACCGGTCGGCTAATAGTCGCGCTCGTTGCTCAAAGCCTTTCTCGACGTTCGTTGCTCAATGGCGGCTGCGCGTCGCGTGTCGCGGATTCGGTCTTCCCCATCCACAGAGCAACGGAGAGTGCGCATCCAGACGCCATCGTCATCGATGGCAAGCAGCGGCTCCGCCACGCCAGAAGAAACGCGCAAGTTCATCGCCTACACCTTGCTCATGTGCCAGCAAAAGCGGTCCGCCTCTTGCCACCAAAGCTCAAGAGAGACAGCACAAGGTTGCGCAACGAAAACGAAACGTTCATTCAGAGAAAGTCCCTTGCTGACGGGCCGCGCCAAGGTATACGAGCTGATGGGTGAGGGTGATGAACAGCCCTACTGGAAAGAGCTCAGCGCCAACATCGTCCCCATCCACGTCTTCTTCGACAAGACGAGACGATTGCATCGACTAATCGCAGTCGACAAGAGCCAGGCACCGTCATTTGTATTCTAGTAGATTAAAGTATTAAACAGACGAGGTAACCTGACCGACGCCTATAACGCTTCTCTAGGCCGTCCTCAATAGCAAACTGACAAAGCGAACGGCACTCTATCAAAGGTCTAGCCGCTTTCTCCATCTGACGAACATGACAAGGCAAGGCAAGGCTCACGTCTTTGGATTTGGGTTCGAGAATCCAGCGGCGCTCACTGAGGTACGTTCAACCGACAGCCATGCTCTCGCGGTGCTAATCCTGTATGCGGAGTACCTACGTAGCCACATACACCGTGTCCCTCCAACCTACCGATACATTGATGAAAATACACATTTGGCTGTTCCAACAAAATTAATATGTACATAATTCAGTGACAGCGACACGACAACCATGCAGTGGATGTACACTTCTCCATCTACATATGACTTTCAGTTTCTCGCCCAACTTATCAAAATCCAGCGCAGCATTGTATCGGACCCAAGAAGCGAACAGCCTCTAGCCAATGGCACATCTGTCAAGGCGCACATGCGAAACGCCAGCCCGAGAACAACTGATTCCGATGTGCGTGAGTGGGCGCGGTGTGTGTCTGAGGATGTTGTCGTGGCTGCTTGCCCTCTGTTGGAGAAGACCCACGCTACCCGCGATGCACCACAACTTGCCAGGAGAGCCAGATCGACGATAATCCAGCCGTCCAGCAGAAGCTCCAGCAGAACCTGCAGGCGGAGAACGACCGCTTGAAGTACGCCCTCCTGGAAAGGTGCGCGATGAGACTGCATCCGATTCTTCGTAGGTACCCATCACTGGTAAGCTTTGCACTCGCTGTCGTTCAGCTGTTCGAATGCAAAGCAGTGGGAAGTCGAACTTGGGAGGATCACTCGACAGAACGAGCTACTGACGAAGGCGCTCAAAACACAGTCGGATCTGCTAGCGTCGCCCGTCGATGGCCTGGAAGAAGCGATGACGGCACTGGACAATCGCTTCAACAGCCGAATGACCAAATTGAAGGAAGCTGTGGCGGCGCTAGAGGACGAGTCGTCAGGCGATCCTTCCACAGCCCAACAAAGCTCCGTGCGCCCTTCAGGCAGCTCTGCGGTCGCCACGAGCTGTTCCTTCACGTCTCTTCCTCGTAACCTTGAGGTGATGGCTTGCTTTTCCTTCCGGCCACTCAAAGTCGCCAATTCGGCGGCAATTTCCTTCTAGCGGCTCTTCCATGAGAACTGGCGTTTGAAAGCGGAACTGGCTCACACGCGACTGACGGAGAACGTGACCAAAGAAATGGGCGCAGCGACTTCGTACAAGGACGAGAAGGCGCGACAACCCCATAAACTTCAATTCACCCACTGTACGAGTATGCCGCTACGCTTGCCATTCTTCAGCTCTCCCGACTAATAGGCGTGATGGGCGAGAAGCTGCGGGACGTCTGCGTCGTCTACGACGAGTTGGCAGCCGGCGACTGCGCCAGCAGCGGCGCCATACTGCCGTCGACGTCGAAGGACAGCGCCACGAGCGCAAGCGAGGCCGACCTCTCGACGCCTACCGTCGAAACTCCCACGACATCAGTGGAAACGTCAGACCTGACTGCCAAGATTACGGTCGATCCCACAAGCGAAGTGCACGTTTAGGTCTGGCTCAAATACTATCAATTATCGTAGGTATGTTTTGCCAGAAGTGGCACACCACAGTATGATGGGAACATCTGTTCGCGAACCATTCACTCTATTCTGTGTTACACTATGCTATCGTAACAAAGTCATGATACGGCGTCTTGGGATTCACCCGATCGATCGCCGTCGTCGCCTCCGGGATCTTCAGCGGCGACCAGTCTCTTGACCATTTCGGTGGCGGTGAGCGCAGTTGGCCTATGGGTGGAGAAGCGCTGGGAGGGGAAGCGGCAGACGTTGAGTTCCGTCGACTTGTTGGTGAAGGGCGTCCACATGCCCTGGATGGACGGCGTCTCCGTCCGCTGGTCTCTCTCGAAGCTGAAGGAGCGACGACGACGATCGACCACTCGAGTGCTTCGTCGTCAAGCGCCAGAGGTTTACAAACGATACTTCGACACACTACAGAGCAACTGAACTGACCTGACGATACGCTGCCCACTGCGAGCCCTGAGGTAGTTGGCCCACTGCTGCATTTCTCGTCGAGTGAAATGGGCCGCGTCGAGCACCACCTTGCGACCGTTCAGGTACTCGCCGATCATCAGCTGCTCCTTGCTTTCGGGACCCGTGAACTCATTCTCGAATCTGCAAACGACGACGCACAGCGCGCTTGCCGAGTGCGTGCGACAACTGGGTTACGAATACTAGCCAATCACTGTCTCAACGCGTGCGAAACTTGGCTTACGGTTGCACATAGACGCAGACTGACGGGTTGCGCTTGGCGAACTCGGCCAGGTCCATCTTGACGAATTCCCTGCATGCATGGACTATGGAGACGGGGCATTTACACTTCAATATTCTGCACGGTAGTCTAAAGTCGTGTACAAGACAAAGTCACCCGAGGCCTCTAGACGCCCCGCCCCGACTCTTCGTGTTGTACGAGATGGTGAGGCGCTTCAGCTGGCACACGTATCGACCAAAGGCTCCATTTTGCAGCACAGACCTCAAGTATCCCCTGAAGGGCTGCCGAAGAAGGTACGCAATGAGCTTTGAACGAGGTTGGTGCGGATCAGTTACGCACGCAGCGACATCCTACCTCAGCCGCCAGGCATCCTCAATCGAACGAGGAGAGGACCACAGCAGCTTCCTATACGGCTGGCGAGGTATGGAAGCAGCCATCTGGCAAGCTTCACTCAAACAAACGGTCCACAGCCGACAACTTTGGGTCTCACTCCACTAACCTGCCTGCCTGACTAACGCACCTGTAGGCACAGGAACCTCACTAAGGAAGCCGCGATCGTTTAAAAGTGTATTGCTTCAACAGATAAAATCCGGATTGAAGATTGCCGGACGCAAACTAAACTACAGACAGACGCAAGTAGTTGAATTGATTCCGCATTTATTTGAAGATCGAAGCAACAGCGAGACCTCCGTGTGGTCTGGCAGCGATCTTTCTTCTTGAATTGGTCAAGGTTGGTGGTCTAGTGAGTCTAAGCAGATGCGAATGAGACTTCTCGATGCCATGTTGTGGTCACAGTGTTCTCGATTTTCAAACGGATCCATGACCGTATCTATCACCTGTCAATCCAAGCCGTTGTTGCTCCGTGTGGGGAAGGGTTCGTATTAGTCCGTCAGGTTTTGTCCTCAGCAAGTTCGCTTCGAAGCACACATTAAATTGAATAAATTAAATTAAATTAAGGCAAATTAAATCAAATTGAGTATAATTCATAGAAATTAAATTGAATTGTACTGAATTGAACACCTAAATTTAATTTAATAGTAAATTAAATTAAATTGAGTTAACTTCAAATAATTTAGACTAAATTAAGTTAACTTCAAATAAATGAATTAAATTGCATTGTATTGACCTGGATTAAATTAAATAATTAGATCAAAACAAATTAAACTAAATTAAATTAAATTAAATTACATCAACCTTAATTAAACTTAATTAAATAGATGTAAATTAAACTAAACATAACTAGATTAAACAAGATAATATCAAATTAAACTATATCTAAATTAGACCGAATTAATCAACTCAAATATTCGACGTAAAGTTGGGGGGGGGGGGGGGGGGGGGGGGGTTTGTTCGTTATGTATTTTCGCTTCGATTGCCGGTTACTTCGACTAAGCAACGATTGCAAACGGAACAGAGATTCTTCCTCTTATATTGGCCATATAAACCACAATCGTGAGAAACCTACCGTATGACGGCGCGACATTTTTGAATTTAAATTTGTCATAGGCAGCACCTCTGTAGTATACGGTAGCACATGTACTAACCGCGAAGGCACTTTTCGTTGCGCGGAGTACTCGTCTTTCTCTGCGAAATAACCGCAATTCAATTCGCTTTGTGTGTGGTCATGATATGGTGTAATCGTTGACGCGAAGCGGCGCTCTCAGGCGGTGGGCATTTCTCGGCTACGGCGCGTGATCGTTGTATTGTGGTCAGCAGGCGATCGAGTATGTATGTATCACGGGTGGTATGTATAATCACCAGGTGTCGTTGGGGGAGGCGGCGGCGGCGGCCTTTCTGCCGTGGATGTCGCGGTAGTCTTCGAAGAAGGCGTCGATGTCGTCGGCGTTTCTCTTGCTGTAGTCGTCGCAGCGGCTGACGAAGAACTGGATGAGGCAGGCGTAGACGTAGACGTACTGGACGTCCGTCTGCATCGACTGACCCCTCTGGTTCCGAATGCTCCGCACCAACTCCAGGCCCTCCGTCTGCTGGTTCTGGCACATGCGCAGTTTGGCGAGGTCGACGGCCACCACCGTTCCTGCAATTCAACAAAATAGTGTGCTCACGATGTAACCAATTGCGAAGGAAGAGAGGCGTGTTGCACACCGGTGCGTCCGATGCCGGCCGAGCAGTGGACGAGGACGGGCGATCGGGGGTAGTTCTGTCTGGTGTTAGCCACTTCTTCTAGCAGTCGCAGCATGGCTCTGGTCGAGTTGGGGACGCCGCGATCGGGCCAGTTGACCCAGTGGATGTGGTCGACCTCTCGCGACCCTCTCCGCTTGGTGTTGCTGCGCTGACTGCTCTCGCTGTTTCCTGCTCGGCAGTCCTTGTCTTCGAGTCGCAGTCGGCGCGTGATGAACTCCTCGCCGTCGTACAGCTTGTCCTCTTTCGGCAGTCCCTGTCGCGTGCTGACGTTTTCCACGATGATCGCCGGCGAGACGGCCTGGCGCTCGCCCTGACGCTCGGGGAAGTAGCGGGCGCATTTCGGCTGAACAAAAGGTTGTGCATGTACATATGTGCACAGGGATGAGAGAGAGGGGACGAAGCAGAGAGTAAGGAGCGACGGACTTTGTTGGCCTCTACTGGCTTGCACAGCATGATGATCAGCCGGCAGTCTTCCTGCAGGACCATTCGCCAGAAGTCGACGACGGTGTCGCCCTTTGGCGCCTGCGTGCAGATGAATCGCCTGTTGCCTGTGTGGTCTAAAGCAGAAAGATGGCATTTGCGACGGACGATCTCTGGCAACGTTCTTCGCTCGGCCAGTCTACCTTCGACGAAATTGGCGTGAATGTAGTCACCGCCTCTGCCGTCGTTGAGGCCGACACGGCCGTTGTCGAGGCAGATGACATCTGCAAGCAAATGGGAGATTTTCCCTTCTTGTCTTTGGCGCAGGAAGAACTGTACAGTATGTAGGAAGACCTCTGTAGCGGTTTTTGGCGGCGTTGTTGTCGTGGGCCTCCTTGCTGAAGTTCTTGGGAATGTAGGTGCGCAGCTGGGTGAACTCTCTTCGGAGGTTCTGCACTCCGAGCTGCAGGCCATAGTTGCAGAAGCGCTGGGCGGCCACCGGCATGCCGGCCGACTGACCCCTCTTCGGCTGCCTTCTGCTCTTTTCCCGTTTCGGCGTCGGCGCTTTCCTGAATACGACAGATTCCTGTTAGACTCGGTGAAAATACTCGAGGGCGAATGAGTGCATCGCAGCCACCTCTGGGGAGCGCTTCTATTCCATCTCTGGTGATGTCCTTGTCTGCTGGACGGTCGGTGGCTTCTTCGCTCGACGGCGGTGCCGACGTCCCTCTGGGAGCTCTGCGAGTCCGAGTCCTGCAAGTGGAGAGGAAGATGGTGTAGCTCGAGTAGAAGGAAGTGTACAGCTGGAAGGAAGGTGGACAGGAGGAAGACGGACGGACCGAAGCGGCGCCGGCGGAAGGACGCAGTCGGGTGACGCCTCTGGCCAGCTGCGCCACGCCTCGTCTCTGCCGACCGGGGGGTGCGCTGGGGGTGACGGCCCGTCTCTGTCGTGGGGTGGACACCGGCATCCTTCTTCCTGGTGGAGTAGCCGGCCTGCGCGCGCCTCTCCTCATTGTTGCGCCGTCTCTTGTCTTCTTCTTCTTTCTTCCCTTCTTCTCTCTTCTTACTCTTTCGAACTGTTAGTTTAATACCTCTTATTATATTACTATAGCTATGTTACTATAGCTTCATTTGTTGGGTTATGCGTAGACGAGCGACTTTTATAGTCACAGACAAACTTTTGAACTATGAAGTCAAAGCGCAACAGCAACCGAAACGGAATTTAACCCATGGCAAAATGCCACGTCACGTGGCCAGTGGCAACTATTTGAGACAGCTGGTGGGGGCCATTGGGGATGCTACTGGTCCGGCCCGGCCCATACGTTCTTCGTTTGGATTACGGTATTCTGCACTGTGCCGGTTAGTATGTACTGTCTTATATCAACATCAGTACATACATACTTAGTATGTGTGTGCTGTGCTGTGCTGTACTGCCCAGGAAAACGTTGAATTAGGTAAGCTTAGTAGTGGCTTCTTCTACCCAAAAGTACCTACGCGGCTATGGTATGCTCTTCTTTAGCTCACCCACCCCCACCCCTCCCCCCACACCTCCTCGTTTCGCGCTGGAACGTTGCTCTCAAGTTGTTGTACGCCATTACCTAACTACACCTACCAGTATCAGTTGACGGTTGCTAGTTAGTCTGCCTGTGCTTTAGTTAGCATCCGATAGTTCTGTGAGCCGTATATTATCCGTTGCTAGTTTTGAAACGCATTGCGTTCTGGTTACTGTACTGATAATTTTTGAGTGTGCCAATGCGGACGGCATGTGTTGTTCATCATAGATACGACATTGTGATCATCGATTAGGGTCGTGCGGCATAGCAAGCTCGATGTCTCTGAGCTTGGAGCTTGAATACGGATCTTGTTGCCTTTCATCGTGTAAGAATTTCGAATCGGCGCCGGTAAGTAGTTGCGTAAAGACGTCGGGTATAACTCCAGAATGAGTGGCCTTTTCAAAGCGGAGGCTGGTAATAGCTAAATGGCGCACCAGAGAGAAGTGTTGACTGACGAGATGTATGCAGACGTGGATGGTAGAAGGAAGTGAACGTTACTGCACGCGAGGTCGTTGGTTCAAATCCTGGCGCTACACTTAGTGTTTTGTCGCAGAAAAGTATGGTTTGAAATAGCCACTTATTCTATAGGTTTACTCCCCCAGTACAAGTACAGTATGTGTGGCGATTTCAAAGAGCGCAGTGAGAAGGCAACGCGGCGGCCGATAATGGCGTTTGAAAGGGCCACCTATTCTGTAGTTTTACTCCCCCCAGTACAAGTACAGTATGTGTGGCGATTTCAAAGAGCGCGGTGAGAAGGCAACGCAGCGGCCGATAATGGCGTTTGAAAGGGCCACCTATTCTGTAGTTTTACTCCCCCCAGTATAAGTACAGTTTGTGTGGCGATTTCAAAGTGGAGAGGGCGACAGCGGAGAAGAGGGGTGGGGGGGGGGATTTGTGTCGCCGCAAGCGCTAGCAGGGAAGGGGCTCAGCCGGCCTGAGCAGGAGGTGAAGTAGATGGAGGAGTGCTCACTCCACTTACAGTTTGCACTAAAACTCGGTCGGCGTCGCGCCTGGCGGGTCTCAAAGTGAGGCTTAGCGCGACCACCAACTTCAGGGCGCGCTCCGCGCGCCCTGAAGTCGGTCACCGGTCGCGCTAAGCCTAAGCATCGACCCGCCAGACTGCGACGCCGACTGACTCTTGTGGACCGTGGGCGCAGGGCGAGCCTAAGCAAAGCCTAGTTTCATAAGAAAATCCTGGATGATTTGAAAGAACACGTCTTAGAAAAAACATCGCCGTCCTGGCCAAGTACGGTATGGGGGCAGAATGCTGTTTTCTGGTGCGTAAATTAGTGGAACTCCACATAGAAGTACTTCGTCAGAAGTCGAGCCACAGCACATCCATTTATGTACGGCGAATTAGAAAGGCGCTCAAGCCGGCCGTATAGCCTGATGGTATAGCACGTCTGTATCGGGGCCTAATGCGGTTAGCGCTAGCACGGGGGTAACGCCTATAGGTGCCCCGTGTCGGCGCACGGGGGGACCTTATTATCTGGTCCCCCTGTGGGTTCATCCCTGCCTATGGGAGGGAAGCCTACCCAAAGTAGGGATGAAGAAGGGAGGGTTTTAGTGTTTTGCATGGTGCGTATAGTATTCATTGGCGACGTTTTGAAATGGCCACTTATTCTGGAGTAGAACCAGACGTCGTTATTGACGGCCTTGGGTCCAGTGCATTGCATTGACGGTAGGCAGCTGATGAAGTGAGCTGTGCTGTGGTTCCTCGGCCAGGCCAGGGGGCGCGGCGGTGGTTCACGGTTTCTATTCTGACAGAAGCGTTTCACTTCTCCAAAGATTGCTAGGTCTCTTTTGGCGGTAGAGTGTCTGCAAGGCTTCTGCGGTTGACCACTTGCTCATCAGTTCAAGCGAGAACGAACCGGCAAACAGTGGGAATGAAGTGATTTGATTTACTGATCTCAAGTTCTGGCAAGAGCTGTCGTCTGCTTGGACGATGGGAGGTACATCGAGCAAGTTCCGGAAGCAGCTCCAGCGGGGCGAGGAGTACGCCGCCCTGCGCCTTTGTGATCGGCGACCGGAGCTGCGGCGGAAACTCGACCCCAATTCTTCCTACGGCGAACAGCACGGCCACAACGCCCCCATTCACTACGCGGCGAAGCACTCAATGCGGGCGCTGATTCGGTCTGGCTGCGCCTGCGCACCGCCGATCGACTACGAACGAATTCGCGGCGAACGCACATGTCATATCTCAGGCTGTTCCTGACCGATCTTCATGGCAACCCGAACAAGAAGAACGGCGAGGACGAGACGGCGCTTCACCTGGTGTGTCAGGGCGGCACTCGGATGAGTCGGCATCTGGACGGCAAGATCCGCGCCGAGTGTCTGGCCATGATGCTCGCCTGGAAGGGACCCAACAACGCCGACGGCCAACAGCCCGAGACGGCCGACATCGACTCGCAGGATTCGGTAGGACGATTTCGTGTCGACTCGAGGGCCGCGCAACCAAGTACCATACCTACTGTTGCTGTTCAGAAGAAGAGCACGCCACTTCACTACGCCGCTTCGTCGGGGCTCAAGCGCTGCGTCGAGGTTGTTGCAATGTCGAGACTGTGTAGATCAGTGCGCTGGTCCGGCTGGGGGTGAATCACTTTCCCCACTTACAGTTGCTCGTATGCAAGGGTGCCAATCTGACTTTGGAGAACGATGCGAAGGAGACGGCTTGTGACGCGGCCGAGCGTTGCGGCTTCACCGACGTCGCCGAATATCTCGAGAGAAAGATGGTCTTCTCAGTGAGTGCTTTGCTCGTTTGGCTAGTAGTCAGCCTTGCTGTGTTTTGTCGCTTCAAATTTTTACATCGACTGAGTCAGTCTCTCGTCGATTGCAGGCTGACTGCGCTGGCGTCGACCTCAACGAGGAGGATCTCTTTCCGGTCGTCGAGGTGAGTGGTTGGAGGGAGCCAAGGTTCGCGCTTCGCATGCCACTACCGACTTCTTGTCTTCTATAGTGCTCTTGTTGTCTTCAGAGGTTCAGCGGCCTGAGAGAGCAGGATCTTGTGGAGGCGAAGGACCTGCTGCTGGTCGAGACCTCTGACATGCTCCAGGTGCCTCTGTTCACCGCCGAGGCTCTGCTGCGCAACCACGGTGGGTGGGCCTATCCCTAGTCCGCCGCCTTCGTTGCTGCGAACGATTCAAGCGAACGAACCTTGGCTCTTTCAGAGTGGTCTCGCGAGGCGCTGTGGCTGAGCTGGAATCGCGACCCCGTGGGCTGCTGCGAGAAGTCGCACGTCCAGCCGCCGATGTCGGCGCTGCGCTGCTGCTCCACCTCGCCTCCGCCGTCGGCGTCGTCCCGATGCGCGCAGCAGCAGCAACAGCCCACAGCTTCTACTTCTCCTCCCTCACCAAGGGAAGGGAGCAGCACCACTCCATTGTCCTCCAAAGAGGGCGACGACGACGACGACGGGGAGCAGCCCACTTCTCTGTCGCTGTCCAGTAGAACAGCAAAGAGCCTCCTCGTCCCTGGGACGGCTACGGCGGCTGAGCACACGACGATTACGGTAGAAGTTGCCTCCAACCGCTTATTGAAGCCAATATATAGTTGTAACTGTTATTTCCAGTGCGAAATTTGTCTGGAAGAGTTTTCCTCGGCGGACGAAGAGATCGTCGTCAACGGCGAGTGCGGCCATCACTTCTGTCGTCCTTGTTGGAAGCAGTGGGTCTACGCCCAATATTAGAAGCCGCGCTTCTCCTTAGAAGCAGCCGACTCCACGCGCATCCTATTCTCTGCAACTGCAGGTATTCGACCATGAAGATCCTGGGCGGAGACCTGCACAGCATCAGTTGTCCCGCCTACCACTGCAGCAAGCTGGTTCCCCTCGAGCTGATCGAGATGGTCGTGTCGCCCACCATCGCTCGCAAATACCTCACCTTCGACATCAAGGTGCGACAGAGAGTGGTACCTTAGCCACGTTAGTACCGTTTTGGGGGGGGCTTGCACACGACAAACACAACACTTGTCCATCAGTGTTGTAAAGAAACGGTACAGTTCGAAGCTAACACACACAAGCTACAGGGTGTCAAACTTGATGTCGAATTTCGAGGGGTTTGCACAAATCAAACCGCTACAACTCTTTCGTTTCAAAAGCAATTTGGATGCAACTGGTCTGATAAGATAGCCCAGTAAACGAGCTTTAATTTGTCACCAAAACGAGCTTCCTAACTTTATCGAGTGTCATTTCGCAGATTGTAAAATTTGACACTAAATGGCGTGAAGGGGCTCCAGTGGCGAAATGGCGAATCTCCAGTGCTGCGGACACACTCATGCCGAAACTTGGCGGCATGCGAAATGACACTCGATAAAGTTAGGAAGCTCGTTTTGGTGACAAATTAAAGCTCGTTTACTGGGCTATCTTATCAGACCAGTTGCATCCAAATTGCTTTTGAAACGAAAGAGTTGTAGCGGTTTGATTTGTGCAAACCCCTCGAAATTCGACATCAAGTTTGACACCCTGTAGCTTGTGTGTGTTAGCTTCGAACTGTACCGTTTCTTTACAACACTGATGGACAAGTGTTGTGTTTGTCGTGTGCAAGTTTCACCTGTCTGAGTTAACCCACGCAAAAGTTATTCAACTTTGCGATTCACCACATTAAAAAAAACACCCGGTACAAGCGCGCAGTTACCGCTTGTTTTGAGGCGTTCGTGGAGAGCAATCCGCGCATCAAGTGGTGCCCCTATCCGGGCTGCTCCAACGCCGTCCGACTGCCTCCCGACCAGGGCGACGAGCCGCCGCTCTACCTGAAGGCCTTTCCCAAGCTGCAGCCGCCGCCGCCAACCTCGCGCACAGTGTGCTGTCCTCAGGGGCACAGCTTCTGCTGGGACTGCCTGGCAGAGGGACACGAGCCCACCTGCTGCGACAAGTGGAAGGACTGGCACGTCAAGATCGCCGCCGTCAGGCCAGAAGAGCGTGAGCAAGCAGATGGATGGATGGAAACTCTGCCCCATTTCTGGCGCCAATGGAAGCACAGAGACACTGAGGCTGTTGCCTCCCCCAAACTGCACCCCCCCCCCCAAACTTCGGCCCCCATTCGCCCCCTCTTCAATTTTCTTAAACGACACGCGAATATCAACAATTTTGCCTGGCGGCGCCATCTTCTAAGCGAATTTGGCATTCTACAGACCAAAAGTCGCATTAGAGCCTGCTGCGCTCAATTTGTATGAATTTTTGTACAGGGAAGACAACGGTCAAATAAGGTAAAACTGTCGCCTGCGCCGCAATTTTAAAGCTGAATTAAGAATGTTTAAGGCTTTGCATAGTCTCGAATTTGGGGGATTTTGCGTTAGAAGTTTCCTAAAATGTGAAATTTTCAATTTCTACTTTGCCCTCCCCCGCCCCCCCCCCCCAAATCATCAGAAATCGTGGGCCCGCCACTGATTGGAAGCTTGGTCAACACTGTTCAGTGAAGGACACGGGGTCGAACAGCGAGTCGGCGGCCAACTGCCTGTGGCTGGTGACGCACTCGAAGCCCTGCCCGAAGTGCCGGTCGCCCATCCAGAAGAACGAAGGCTGCAACCACATGAAGTGCTCCAAGTGCAAGCACGACTTCTGCTGGGTCTGCCTCGGACAGTGGAAGCGACACGGAACCGAGACCGGCGGCTACTTTCGCTGCAATCGATACGACGAGTCCAGGAAGGTGGAGGAGAAGACGGAGGCCGCCATCGCCGAGGTACGGTAACTGCCCATTGCAATTCGCAGATTTGGTATCCTCTGTCACGTAAACGAACCTTCTTCAGGCCAAGGAGGCGTCGCGCAAGGCTCAGGAGCTCAATCGATTCGTGCACTACTACAGTCGCTACAAGAACCACCTGAACAGCTACGAGGTGCGAGGAAGGACGGTGTGCGCTGTGAGTTGCTGGCGCTTCTCAGGCGGCGCCTTCTTTCTTTGCAGATGGAGAAGGCGCTCAAGGAGAAGCTGGACGTCAAAATCGCATCGCTTGTCAAGCAGGCTTTGGTCGAGGCAGGGGAGAGTGTCGAGTTGACAGGTGCGGTACGGTATGTCGTCTCACCGTTGTCTCTCCCGCCACTGTGTATGTCGCAACGAAGCGACCATAGTCACGGCCGACACCGTCGTCCTTCAGGTGCTACTTCTGTGAGCACCGACGCCGTAAGGGCAGCTCCGGAGAGTGGTGCTGAAGGGACAGCGGAAGCGGAAGCGACGTCACCACGCAGGCCAGCGGCGGCCTCTTCGGCGGGCGACTTCTCCTTCGTGCACGACGCCGTGAGCGAGCTTCTGCGCTCGCGCAAGGTTCTCAGCTCCTCCTACGCCTACGGCTACTTCCTCAAAGACTGCGGCTACAACAAGACCATCTTCGAGTACCTCCAGGTGCGAGTGACGCGCGAAGCACTACGGCGCCGTGCAGGCGCACCCAAATGCCTTTCCGTGTCGTCTTGCAGAACGAGCTGGAGGTCAGCGTCGAGTCATTGTCGGGGCTGGTGGGCCGAAGCTACCTGCGCGGCTCGCGGCAGAAGATTGTGCAGACCATCCAGCTGGTGGCCAGTCGTCGGCAGCGCTTCCTCCTCTGCATCTCTCGTGGATTGGTGCCTCCGGAGACGCCGCCGGCGCTGCGCAAGGCCAAGCGTCGGCACCTGCCCGCCCTATTGGGCCTCGACAAGGATGACGTGGGATGCATTGTGCTGCTTTCTTGTCTGCCGGTAGATACTTCGAAAGCGGCTCTGTCTCAGGACGACTGGACGAAGTGCGGCCTTCCCCAGGTGGAGCAGGTGGACCCCTCTCGTCCCTGGATCAAGGACAACAAAGGGCGCCATCACAACGTGCTCGCCCTGCTCGACTGGCCCGAAGAGAGCGTCGACGACGACGACAACGACGACGACGAAGACGCCGACGGTAGAGTACTTGGTTGAAACCAATACTTAGCCACTGGTCTTCTATTTGAGTGAACTACGAGCCTCCGAAAGTGCGCGCCGATCTCTTACAGCAATGGTACTGTAGTGTACGCCGCACTCTACTAATCGTGCGTAAATTCCACGGTTCGTGCTATGTTCAGGGGGCGCAGCGGACGGAGGGAGTTCGTCCCGCGCCCATGAGCAGCAGCTGCAGGTGGATGGCGACCAGACTTCAGGTAGCCGAGCGTTGACAGCATCCTGCAGTGCAGTGAGAGGATGGCGTATACTGTAGCCTCGATTTCAGACGGCTGCTGCGTACGGCCGAACTGTCGTCGTCCGAAGGCGCGCAGTCCCAGAACAGGCCACCTGCACAACTACTGCAGCATGAAGTGCAGCTACCTGGCTTCGCTCGAGGAAGGCGCCGGTCGGTACTCGGCTGCTTTGTGCTTCTCTGTTGATCCTTTGGCCGTCGCTATTCCAAATTATTACAACACACTCGCAGGGGCGGACGGGAGTTCGGCCCAGCGCCAGTACAACGTGGAGCTGATGATAGCGCTGCAGTTGTCGCGCCTCCAGCTGCTGCGCGACCTCAAGATGCTGTCCAAGGACAACGACAGCGACGACGAGTACGAGTGACTGACTGGACATACGACAGCATTGACTATATGCGTAGGGCGCTACAACTGCCGAGTGCTTGCAGAGACATTCCACCAATGCCGGGAACCTCGAGTGGGCCCAGTAGCTCCGGCGGAGCGCACCTGAGACGGCACCGACACCCGGGCTGCCATAGCCACAGACATCGGCTGGCCGGCCACCTGATGCTTCCCTCCAGCGTCGGAGCACATGCGCAGGGCTTTGCGCGCTCCAGTTCTCTCGTCTCCTCCTCTCGCCATCGACACCACCAACAGCACAGACACCAACTCACGGGTGTGTTCCGTGCGCGGTCAACTTGTACAGTGCTGGGAAGTGCGCAGTAGTACAGAGGTTGAAGCGCGACGGATGGTGCACCAGATTACGTCCTTCGCCAACCTGGCTCTCACTCCAAGCTGTCCCTTGCAGGCGACGACATGGACCTGGACCTGCAGGTGGCCATCGAGCGCTCCCTGAGCGAGTCGACCTTCGCCGGCGACGGCGGCGCAGGCGGAAGCTCCTCGCGGGAAGAGGGCGGCGGTGGCGCGGAAGCGTCCAAGATGGCCACGCTGCTGCTGAAGATGACGGAGAAGGCGGCGGCCGTCCCGGTGGCCGAAGAGAACCTGGCGCTGGCCGAGGACAAGAAGGCGTCCAAGTGCGAGGACAAGCCCCTGCTGCTGCTACACATGGGCGCCGGCGCCAAGACGCCCAGATCTGCTGGGTCCTCCTCCTCCGTTGGCGGCGCTTCCGCCGCCGACTCGCCCGTCCACAGCAGCAACAAGTCCAAAGAGGACAAAAGCGCCCCCGACGGCTGACATTGTTCAAGCGCTGCGCGCCGCCTGCCTTCTCGCATGGACAGGATGGCGGGCGCTGTCTTACTTTGTTGCGCCGTCGTCTTCACGCTGTCCTGTCGTGTCGCTAATGAGCTGCACTGAATGCCGTCAATGTCATATACCACTGTAAATATGGTGCAAACCAATGGTTAGGCATTGTATTCAGACGTCGATTTCGTCGAACGGTCGCAATGTACCCTTCAATCTGAATGTGCATAACTTGTAATCGGCACTATCCTTTCTTTAAATTACTCCGCGCTGTGATTCCTTGGGTTCCCGTGCTATTGCGTACTTACTGACTTTACATTCTGTCGATTATTCCATTGTATATGAAGTCGGTCATGGCCCTGCATATTTATAGTAAGTGGCAACCGGTGATATTGTTGTTGCTTTGCTTCTGTTTGTGTTAAGGCTGGTGTTGTCGCGAGTTGTTCATGCGCGACTAAATTGTTGACGCCCTTTCTATGGTCTGGCTGCCGATCCTATTTCCGACTCTTTGTGCTGCGCTGCGACATATCCCGTTGGAAAGCGAGCCGTTTTGTCCACTTACGAAGATTGGGACGAGGTTAGAAGCTAGCCTCTTCCCCTACGATTGGACCGCCCACGCAACAAGTCTCATATATTTTTCACTCGGCGCGCGCCCGCCGTCGCAGCCGCTTCATTTTCTCCTAAATGGGGTCGCCGCCGCACGCGAAGTCCCCCTCTTCCCTGTCTCGGCTATCCCGGATTGTTTGAGAAGCTCCACACGCTCGCGGGCGATGGAACGGCCTTCTTATTTATAGTCGGGGCTTTGGGAATCCGATCGGCTTCCATCCCCCTCCCCAGCCCCAAACAAAGCGCAGAAGTTCTTCGGACGGCCAAGTCGAGTCGTTTGTTCCGCTCCTTATTCCTTCGCCTTGCGTTTGTGCGCCCTTCCCGACCAAAGCCGCTGAAGGGATTGAGCCGCGCGCGTCTGTGGAAATTACGGCACTCGAAGGCGCCTTTTATCGACCGGCGGCAGGCAGCCGAGAGTCGATGGGAAAATGGTCCGGCTGTCGGCTCTCGGAGAAGGAGACGAATGAGCGCCGATTGACAGCGGAGAACAAGGGAGGAGAACTTGAGCCTTAGGCTAAGCGGCTTGGACAGACGGCCACCTTATTCGTTGTTGCCTCCCCCCCCCCCCAGCGGCCAAGTTGCGACCATTAGGCCGGCCGGCCTTTCCTGGTACCTCTTCGTGCTTGCCGCCCACTCTTAGCAACCCTCCTGTCCTGTCGAATGTACCGCTATTTGGACTCTCGACAAACAAGACGAGAAAACTGAACCGCCGTCATGAAGAGACAGTTTCGAACGTTCTCTGGAACCAACGAAGGTTTGTTTATAAAAACATACATACATACATACATCGTTCATGCGCGATGGCTGTGGGAAGTGGATGAATGGTTCTATCTAAATAGTCGGCGCAAGCACCTGCTGCAGGATGGAGCGGGCCTCTCGTTGGAGGAATCGTTGTGGCGGGCGCCTTGCTGCTCGCTCTCGTCGTCGTGGCGCTCTACCTGCTGATGAAGAAGTCTCGGCGGAAGGGTCGCTTCGGCACGCCCAGTCAACGGCTGCTGACAAAGGGAAGCGGGCCGCCGCGACCGGTCACTTCCTTCAAGTGGGCGGCCGGTCCGGGCGGACTCAAGAAGTCGCCTTCGCCTCTGCAAAGTCCCGAGGAACCCAAAGCCCTCCAGGCATCCCAGCAACAACAGCAGCAGCTGGAACAGCGTCGCGAGAGCGCTGGCCGATCAAGTCGAGCATCGCAGGTGGCTATATGGTCGCCAAACGAACAATTTCATTGACGCCTCCAGCGGAAATGATTGTAGCTCGCAGTCGCATCAGCGCACGCGCACTATCATTGAAGCTTATAGGGTAGCGGCGGAAGCAGTAGCAGCGTTGAAATGACGACGCCGACAATGGAAATGGTGGCCGCCGCAGAAGAACTTGTAAATCAAGTGCGTTCCTTTGATACTGTTTTCTGTGTCTGTCATAATGTTTTCATGAGCCCCTGCTTCAGCCAGAAACTGGTCAACCGTCAAAGCTGGGCTTCACGCTGCGCTACTCGTTTGAGAAGAACGCGCTTCAGGTGACGACGTTAGCAATACTTGGGAAGGCGGTCCATGCCGCCATCATCTTGTCTTTTCTTCCAGCTAACCATTCTCGGCGCATCGAACTTGCGCTGCGCGCCCGAAGCCGAGAGCGGCCGACGTCCGCCGCCCGACGCGTACGTAAAGCTGCAGCTGCTGCCCGAGAAGCAGCACAAGGTGAAGACGCGCGTGGTCAAAGGCAGCGCCGACCCCACTTACGACGAGGAGTTCACGTTCTACGGGCTCAACTACAACCAGCTGCAGAGCAGCACTCTACACTTCGCCGTCAGTGCCATTTTCAGCTTGTTATATACATGCAGATAGTGTAGATGTAGATAATTTTCATTAGACCGCGCCGCCAGATGGATACATACAGTATACAAAAGCAGACGTGTACTGGCTGCTATCAGGTGGTGGCGTTCGATCGCTACTCTCGGGACGAGGTGTTGGGCGAGGTGGTCTGTCCCCTGCACAGTGTCGACCTCTCGGACGCTGGCTCGGCTGTCCACTTGAGTCTGGAGCTGCAGAGCAGAGCCTCCAAGGTGCACGATGGACACACTGTCTGGACAAAAGGCTTCACTAAAAAATTATTCAGGCGCGTCTCATTTCAGTTCCAGAATGTGCAGCAGCGAGGCGAGCTGCTGCTGTCGCTTTGCTACCAACCGGCGACGAATCGCCTAACTGTGGTGGTTCTCAAGGCGAAGAACCTGCCCAAGTTCGACATTACCGGCCTCTCAGGCACGTTCGGTAGCAGCCGTTCATTTTGCAGATGTAGGAATCACTATGACTTTCCGTATAATCACGTCTCTGTGGCAGTAATTTATACAGTATCCACTTGAGTCGGCTATTGGAACGGTATGTTTGTGGTACCGCCCGCTCTCCACTGGCAGACCCGTACATCAAGATCTACATGTACTACAAGGGGCAGCGCGTGGCCAAGAAGAAGACGCACGTCAAGAAGCGCACTCTCTCGGCCGTCTACAACGAGTCCTTCCTCTTCGACCTCCCGAGTCAAGACTCCAGCGTGCTAGAAGAGGTGCGTTTTGATAGACGGCGCACTATGTGTACATACCTTGGAAGCGAAAGTACATACTATGTGACTGGTTCGCTCAGGTGAGCTTTGAGTTCTTGGCGATGGACTGGGACCGCGTGACCAAAAACGAGGTGATGGGCCGCGCCACGGTGGGCGCGACGGCGGCCAACTCGAGTGGTCGCAACCACTGGGATCAGGTACATGCCAACATACATATGTACACTCTATCTACTCGCCTTGTAGGGCTTTCTTTCCGCGCTCTTTTGCGGGCTGGGTTCTTTTGTGCGTGCTTCTTTTGGGGTGGCGTGTTTTTTGGTGCGGCTTGGGGCGTTCTTTCCCCTTTCCCCTTCTCTCTTTTTTTGGGCGCCCTTTCCTCTTTTTCTCTTTTTTCCTCCGCGCTGCGGTTAGTCTCTGGTCTCTCTTTTTTTGGCCCCCTTATAATACCCTTATGCTACGTACATACCTTGTGATACTCTATTTGTGTTCAGGTGCGCCGAAATCCACGACGGCAGATTGCCGAGTGGCACCGATTGAGAATGTGAAGGTACCGACAAATTGTTCCTCACACGCAGAACAAAGATGAAGAAGACGACGAGTTGAATTATTTTCGCTTCAACCAATTCTATTCTGCTCGACTCTTAGAATAGGTGTTACCCTCAACTCTGAATATTGTGATTCCACTGGGGTGTGCGTCCATATGTGTAAGTATACCATAGTGCGCCGCGCCCAGTGATCCGCCGCTCTTTGAGGGAGGAGAAGAAGTAATGATGGGAAGACGTCAGCGATTGCTCTGACCTACATTCATGTTCGGCTGCCTATCTGCCGTCCTGTCGTGGCGCAACAGGCGCCGTCGCCCCAATGGAGCACGCGAGGCGAATGGGGCGGAGCGCGCGACCCTTCCGATGCTATTCAGTCACCGATCAGTGCCACCTGCACCGAAAGGAAGACGACAGAGGAGGGGATGAGGAGGAAAATATACGTTGCGCCCTTCTGAAGTGCCACCTAGTAGGTAGACGGTACTGAGCAGGGAATGGAGCCGCGCAGTGGAAACGGTGTCAAGCGCGCTGCACGCCGTTCCACAGACGGCCGCGCTCGATGAAGAGCGGCCGCCGCGAAAACTTCAAGAGGGAAAAGCGAAATACAGGCACTAACAAAGTGTCGTTATGTTCGACTTGAACGAGTCGAGTCGGGAGAAGGCCTACGGCTTCGTCGTCGTGTCGGCGGTGCTCTTCAGTTTTGTCAGCGTCCTCTCAGTCTGTCTCAGCGTGCCGCTCGGACTGAGCTACGTCGCCCACGTCGAGAGCCGCCTGGACGGCGACGCCGCCTTCTGCAAAGTCAGTCAGTGCCTATCTTTCTATTGAAACTGGCGCGACGCCTACTGTTCTGCAGGACTCGGCAGACGACGTCTTCGACGAGCTGAGCCACCTTCGAGCAAGTCGCCTCCAAGACGCAAAAGAAGCAGCGTCGGCCAATCGAACGGCTCGCCAGGCCAACCCTTACGGCGGAGGAGGAGGTCTCTTCCTTGCATTGCTCTGTTTTAGTGAACACGAATACACATATGTATGTACCTATAACCTTGACAGGGAGCGGCACAACAAGACCAGGCGGCTACGGCAATCAAGGGGGATGCAACAACTGCTGTCCAGGCATTCCCGGGCCGCCGGGTAGAAACGGGAGGCCCGGGTCGCCGGGGAAGCACGGCAAGCCCGGAAGGCCCGGTCGGCCGGGAAAGCCGAGGCAAAGCTCCTGCACAGGTTGCTGCTCTCAGTTCACTTCGCAGGCTCCATTTCAAACCTTGCGCTGCGCAGTCTAATCTCGCTTCACCTTCAGTAGTGACACGGCCGCCCTGTCCAGCGTGTCCGGGAGGGCCCATTGGTCGGCCCGGGCAGGTCGGCCCACCGGGAGAACGGGGTCCGCCCGGTCGGTCGGGCATACCGGGAGAGAATGGCCGTCCAGGCCAGCCTGGACCCAGAGGCCCACCGGGCAACCCCGGACAGCCGGGTTTCGACGGCCCCGGCGGCGACCCGGGCATCCCAGCCCAGGGAGAGGCGCCGGTGCAGGGTGAGCGCAGAGTAATTAACTTCGTATCCACTGTGCAGCGAAGCGTCTCGTGGGTAGTCTTGCAATGACGATATCTCAACCACCGCAGGTCCACCTGGGGAAATCGGCGATCCCGGATTAGAAGGACCGATCGGCCCTCCGGGTGGTAGAGGTACCGACGGGCCACCAGGCGTGCTAGGGCCACCTGGATCGCCGGGACAGCCTGGTACACTGCTACGTATTTATCGTCTTGCACAGCAAAGCATGCAGTTCGTAGAGTGTCATACAACACCTGTAATGTTCAAGTTGCGCCACTTTAAACGGTTACAAGTACCTACATAGACGTTTCAAAGAAAGCAGCCATTCCTTTAATCTCTCTGCACAGGTCAAAACGGGGCTCGCGGTCCGCCGGGTCCACTGGGCACCCCAGGTCGAGCCGGTCCCGACGGCGAGAGAGGCGTCTGCCCCACTTATTGCGCAGCAGACGGCGGCGTCTTCTTCGGCAACAACCGGCCCAGAAGGGGATAGCCAGTCGTCGCCCATCCACCCTTTCAACTGCATAATTGCGAATTATGAACCCAGACCATTCCGTCTAAGTTCTTGCATAGTGAAGCTTGCATTGTACTTCATATGTGCTCGCCTTACGTACGTAGTACGGTCTTTCGCGCTGAAGTGAGTGCCTACAAACATATACTGTCGTCACCTTGTATAGGTCAACTGACGCGGCGTGCACCTTATATGTACGTAGGTACCTGAATTCAGTTAGACAAGCTACTCCAAAAAGCATGGCAAATCGTTCGGTTGTGATCGTTCCCCTCGAGTACAACGCACCATTGATAATCACGACGTCATAGTGTACGAGAAGTAGCAACGCCGCATTCTACAAGCTACAACCAGGATGGTTTCATTGTTGTTGAGTTCACCAAACCTTCACAGCAGCAGCCGGTGGAGCATAAACGGTTATAAACACTCGCAATGTCTACCAATGTACGTAATGGACCACGCTGCAGCGCGGTCCTTCCAGTGAACTACTCATAAGACAGATCAAGGAAACTACAGGACGCCAATAATCGTGCTCCATCTACTTACGAGCGCGCTATAGAACTCGGATCGCACAAGAATGTACGTACGTACAAAGGATTCGCTTCAACATCAGCAACGGATATCATCCTGCCACAATTGTATTGTCGCCGATGGCGAAGTTGACGAGTCGCAGCCAGCGACGTGAAATTAATTAGGAGAGAAGCTGTACGCAGAGACGCGAGCCGTAGAAAGAGAGAAAGAGAGTCAGCTGAGGAGAAGCGAAGTGTAAGTACGCACGAAGAAGTGAAGAAGCGGCAGAAGGGGAGACTTCAGTCGCCGTGAGACCAATCGTAGGACTGCGCCGCCGCCGCCGCCGCCGCCTGCTGCTCGTAGGACTGCTGGCTCAGGGGCAGAGCCACGCTCTGAACAAGCGTCCGCACAATCAGCGCCCGGTCAGTGCGCCAAAGAACTCCGTTGGCGCGCCGCGCACCTGAGAAACGTAGCTAGTGGTGGCGGCGGCTGCCGCCTTCTCCATGGCGTCCGCAGCGGCGGCGCCATTGGAGGGCGGCCACACAGCGCCGTTTGACAGGGAAGTCGCCGCCGGGTAGCTTCCACCTCCGCCGCCACCAACCGAGGTCAAAACGCCCATCTGATTCTCGCCACCGGGAGAGGATTGATAGGTGCCGCCGTGGCCTGAAAGCATACAGGGAAGTGACGAACCGAAGCGAGACAGCTCTCCGTACTTGGTTCCGACCCAAATATGACGTGGACGGTCCCGCAGAAGCCGTCGGCGGCGCCGTCTGCTGTTGGTATGGGTGCTGCTGTTGCGCAGCGACGGCGACGGCGCCCCTCGAGGTCGAGGGCCACTGGGAAGCGGCGCCGCCGCTCGACAGACTGGGTGGATACGACTCTGGGCTGGTGGGAACGCTGTCCGTTCCTGTGCCGTTGGCGCTGGAAGAGCGAGCCCTCGCGTAATAGGTACTATCTATACAGAGTGAGCGCAGCAGAAGGAGCTGACAGACCTTGGCAGGGAGTGTGTGGCGACGACGTACTCGAACTCCTCAGAGTAGGGGTTGAGGAACTTGTAGGCGCCCACAGTGAAGACGCCGTAGTCGGCCGACTTCAGGCGCAGCCGGCAGGACACCGTAACCTTTATCGAGGGAGGAAGTTAGCGAGTTGCCTAGTGGTAGTACTACAGTAGAAGGAAGGAAGGACGCACGTGCTGGTCCTTGGCGGCCATAACTTGCTCGAAGGCGTCTTTCAGCAGCTGCTGGTCGGCCGGATGCGCCAGCTCCCACCAGAGTCGGCCGAGCAGCTCCTGGGACGAGTAGCCCAGCACCGACGACACTCTGCGATCGCAAAGATGTGCAACAATTTGGAAAAGTAAGCCGGGGCGCAAGAAGACAGACGACGCGCAGACCTCTGGTCGACGAAGGTGAACTTGGCGTCCTGGGCGTGTCGCGTCATGAACTGCGTGGGAGGGGCCAAGCCGGCCGACACGACGGTGGAGGAAGGGCCGCCCTCGGGACAGCTGGGCATGCTGGCGATCTGCAGGCGTCCGATGGCCACCAGGCAGCTGCCCACGCCTGCTCCCGCCTGCTGCATGGAAGAAGGGTCGACGACGCCGGGGCCAAACGCCGCCTCCAGGCCTGCGGTGCGATGATAGAACGATGGATAAAGATGCACAACGGATGATCTGACACCAGGCAACCCGCTGTTCCACATAACAATGTACAATCTACCTTGTGGTGGACAGTTCTTGACGTATCCGGTGACGTGGACGACGACGAACTGCTGTCCGTCGTAGGCGAAGATGGGTCGGCGGTTGCGCAGGCGCTGCAGGGGTCCCGGCGCCTGCCCGTTGGCGTCCACTCCCATGCCCAGGCGCATGCGGCAGATGAAGCCGCGACGACAGGACATGTGCATGCGAAAGGAGTCTGAATGGAGAATGCGTCCACCTATCATGTATCTAAGTCAAATTCCGAATGGGAGGAACCCACTCTGCTGTCCCTCTTTCTTGACCGTGCCGGCTGAAACAGTTGGGCAAGGTGGGACGGCATCCAGCGAAGCATTGCAAGTACCCAACGCCGCACTCACTCTTCAGGTCGAGCACTCGACTGCCGGCGGCGGACGCTTCCGTGGGAGTGAGCTGATCGCGCACCTTCTCCATATCCTCGGGATGAATCAGATCGTAGATGGATCTGTCGATCCAATCCGCCTGCAGGTTGGAAGAACGGATTTCGCGCTCGGACTCTCGGATGGAGGACGAGACTGCGAGTCGCGCGCGCGCACCTGAGTCAAGTTGAGTACGGGAAACACGGAGTCGGCCACGTAGAGCACTCGGCCGGTATCACAGGAGACGACGAAGAGGAAGCCGTTGGCCGCCTGCGGTGGGAAAGGCGATTTCTAGAGAGAGGCGTCAAATACAGGTAGGAGATAGAGGGTTTGAGCGACCTCGAGAATGAGATGCTTCAGCTCTTGATCGGTGAGAAAGGACGGTTTGTACGATCCGTCAGGCGAGGTCGTATTTCCGGTTCCTAAAGGAAGATGGACAGGCGAGTGCGTCACAGTCACCACAGGCGCAGGAAGGCAGTCTGAGCAGTCGATGTTAGCGCCAACGTATCGTGCAAACGAAAGCGGGTAGACCCAAGGCGCACCGCGTATGGACTTCATGTGGCTGACGGCCATGCGAAGGATGGTCAGCTTGTCGGGCTTGCGTCCCAGGGCCGCGCACTGCGGCACCATGTCGGCCAGCTCGTTGATGTAGTGGGTCATCTTGTTGCGACGCCGACGCTCGATCTCACTGTGGTTCTCCCTAAGAGTGACAACACAGCTAGTTGACAAACCACACTTCCAGTGGACTTCGTAATTAGCCACCGGGCGTATCTATCCTTGTCGCCGGAGAGCGAGTCGTCGCCCGAAGCGCCGACGACGGCGGCGGCCGTCTGCGGGTCCAGTCTGGGGTACTTCGAGAGGGAAGCTCCGGCGGCGCCTCCGTTTGCCGCCATCGCCGCCGACACCATCGCCATGTCCTCCTCCGTCGGTCCCACGCCGCTGAAACAACGCAACCACTAGCTAGCTACAAAGAAGCTATGAAGACGATATTGTATGCATATAAACGGTATGAACATATAAACGGCATGAAGCAACATTCCCGCTTGTCTGCACAACGCAATCGTACGTTCGCAATCAACGCAAGAGAGAGGTTACATACGCCGTCCAGTCAGCCGTCGGGTATTCCACCACTGCCGTCGGTGCCTGCTGGCCAAAACACATGGCGTTCATTGCCATGATTCGCCTAAGGTTGTGAGGAACCGGCGACGGGAACGCCAAATGTCTGCCAATCGACGCATATAGATACCTCTCTATAGGTGTATGACGCAGGCTCCCTACTGTCCAGTGGAAGGAACGCGCAGCACGCGGGATGGCAGGTGAAAACAACACGTCGGTCCGCCCCTTCGGTGAGGCGGACACACACGCGATCAACCAATCCGAAGCGTGTCGACAAGCAGGATATAGGATGTAGAGAAGCGGTTCCCAAACAATTGAACGGCCGACCCTCTTCCCCTCTCCCCTTCTGCTGCTGACGCTAGGTAAGGCACCTTTGAAAGCGGCGCTAATGGCCGAAACGGCCACAGCCAACTCAAAAGAGGCCGAGCCGAGGAGAGTGAGAGGCCGTCAACGACGACAGCGCGTCGCCTGCCGCTGCTGCCAGAAGGCGAAGCCGCCGTTTCGTCAAACAAAAATTCCACAGGACCACACCGCTACCATTCGACGCTAAAAACCCTAACTCCAACAGACGTGCCCACCAAAGACGCAAGTGAACGGCGTATAAAAAGGTTACGGTAGCGCAGCGTCCACTCCAATAGCGTCGCTCTATGAGCGGAGGCGGCCGCTTTTGGGGCCGGCGCGACGAGTAAACACGGCCGCTCGACAAGCGGAGGAAAAAACTGCCGGTTTTGTGGACAGCAAAGCCGGATTCTGAGAGACTTTTTAGACGGCCGGTAGGTCAGCCGCGATTTTTAGCGGAGCACAAACTGAAGTTGGACGAGCGGCATAAACAACGCTTCTATTCACTGAGGGACCAGCCAAAGATACCTTCGTGCATCGTATCTCTGTCCACGCGTGCGATGACATATGTGTCAAGCACAAGACCGGTGCCAATGTAGAGGCATGAGAGACAAGAAGAAGCAATTTGCCTCAGACGACAGGCAGATCGGACGGGAGGATGGGATGAAGCGACCCGTTCCAGTCGCTGTTTGAAGCTGCTACTGAAGGGGTCGCTGTCACGCGACGGTCGGCCCGCTTCCATCAACGACAAGCCGCCATTCCAACCGACAAGTGGCGTCACGCACACGTTGCCACCTACAGTAGGCAAGCAACTCCGCTGGGAATGCGCTGCTCATTAGCAAATCGGCCGAAAAAGCGGCTCTCTCGATAGCCCGGTCCTAATTTGCGCTGCGCGCCACCCATCGACATGAATAATGCATGGCCGACAAGTTTGGCCCCAAGCACCAGCGGCGCCGCACAAGTTTTCATGTGGTCGCTAATGGACACAGGAAGACGACAAATAGGCACTGCCTGCCACCAATCTGCAAAGTTGCCCCAAACATAACAATCAGTTCAGTCACTCACGCTCTCCAGTAGCGGAAGGAGGGCAGAGGAGCGGAGTCTTCCTGGAAGCCGGACGCCAGCACCACATTACCGGTACCATCTCCAAAGGCAATAACGTTCTGGTGTTGAGGAAGAGACGACTGGGGCAACAGAAGCTCCGGGATCTGACCAGGCGAAGTCTCGAGTTGTGGCGGCGGCGGCACCTCAAGCTGGAAGGCGGCGGCGCCGAAGTGGTGCTGCTGTTGGGCGACAACGGCCGCCGCCGCGAATTCCGAGTTCGCATTAGGAGTCATCGACGTCGTTGTCGTCGGATAACTGTACATCATTATTCCGAACGACGGCAAGGCGTCAAAGGCACAAGCCGCCCAGGCACTCGCGCGCTACTTGCGACGAGTGCAACAGAACGGCGCGCCGAGTCAGACAGACCGAACCGCCGCAAAGGCAGCAGTTCAAACAAAGCTTCGCGAGTGGGTTCCGCCGCGTTGGCAGCCGTGGTCTGCGGTCGCTGTCGGCGCGGCGATGTATCGCGAAACGCCTGCGGAATACCAATGAGAAGGGGGACGGTTGATCCCGTCGGCGGCCGTGGTGCCGTGCTCTTCCTCTCGGCCAGTTAGACGGCACTTTGGCCCAATATGCATGCGAATGACGGCCAGAGCATGACGGGGCGAAGCGACATTACCTACAAACCCTTCTCCTTTCACTGGCCGCTGTCGTCGCTCGGCGCGGGTGCCGACCAATAAGAGCGCCAGATCTGGTGACGACTGACTTCTCAACGACGCTGACGAAGTTCGACGAGAATAGCCGCTCGACGGCCGTCATTGGCGGCGGCTTCATCCACCCGCTTCTGCCCGGACGGATGTCAGATCCGTGAGTGCGCGCCGCCCGCGTACGGCGCCTAATAAGGCTTGGCCGCTGCGGGTGCTGCTTGCCATTGCACTCCTAGTACCTATCAAGACCACGAGAGCGACGGCCGCCGTTGAGAGGCTGCTCCACCTCTTCGCACCGATAGAAGGGCGAGAAGAAAGCCTGCTACTATAGAAGCTGCTTCTCTACCCAAAGTAGTTCGCCAACAGTCCAGTCCGTTCCGCTCCATAGGCGTCTCTCCTAGCTTCACGGCTCGTAGCGCAAGCAAACGCATCGCAACGAGACCAGAAGTTCACTTGAGCTTCTTTCTTTAATCAAACGATCTTGCGCCAGTCGTCGAGTCGAAGTGCGAAGAGGAAGGGTGGAGAGTGTATGGGACGAAGAAAGATGGAACTTCGCAAGTGTAATTAGACGGAGAAGGCATTAGCCGGCCAAGCTAGCACAGGCACTCTACTGTGTGCAGGGACTGTTAGCTGCGCACAGCTAGGAAGCAGCGCTAGCGTACGCAAAATTCGCGCCACTTCGACTAAGAAAGTGGTCGAGCATAACTGCACGCCAAAGAAGCGAATTCCACGTTTGAGCGACACAAAGGCGCCGCCGACCCTCCGGGAGTAGCGTATAGTGCCAAAATAGAGGGTCGAACCGCTCGGCGTCCACTTGACCCGCTCTCTCTTCTCGGGCGCGCGTTTCCGGGAGGAGGGAAGGAGAGGAAGGAAGACGCCGTCTCAGCCATGTGAGCGCTCTTAGTCAGGACCCAGCGCAGACAACAATGACAGTACATGTGCATATGTCGACGGCTCACTAGCCGCTCTATAAATCGAATTGTGCTGCGCCTGTGCTCACGCTACTGACGCACCGAGCGGCAGGCAAACAATGGGGCCGACCAACGAAAGGATAAGACGCGCACCAAACAGAGGGCAATTACTAATTAATGAAGACGCCCTGTCCTACTCACGCACTAGTACATCACCATCGCACTAGTACAAATGACAAATAGCTTCCTCGCGTTGCCCCCAAAAACAACACGTACATCACCACACAACATTCATCATTCGTGCAGCGCTTCCTTCTTATAACAAAAGGAAGTCCAATATGCGGTTCGCCAGTCTGCTCACCTCGCGATCGCCTCCAGCTGACCAGCCGTCGAAACAACATCACCAATATGCCCTGTCGATTCCAGGCCGCCATCCATGTCTGCCGAATTCTCCATCCATATCAGTCCATATCAACCAATATCCAAGTGGATAGATCACGTCGATCTTCGAACCATTGTGGACTCTTCTCCAATCCGTCCAGATAATGGATGATCGGTGTATAATGGTACCAGACCAGATGAAGCAGGATCCACTCCTCAGTTCACCCCATGTGAGGACAACAGAGATCCGCAAGGGCGCAACTTATCACCGCCCCCCGTACCACGCACTGCGCTTCAGCAGCTTCAGAAGGAAGTAAAGGACGGTCGACCGCCGCCGAAGCGAAAACAAGTACCGTACGCGTCAAGTTACCTTTATTCGCAGGTTGACGTCTCAGGAAACTACAGAAGCTCGAACATTCGCGCGCTAAAGTATTTGGAGATCTCATACGTCAAATGAAGATTTGTAGCAGTGTGCGGCGACAGGCAGCTTCAATACGCTCTAGACACTGTCAACTGAGAATCGCTTCTAAAGCTGCATGGTTTCCTCGAGCTCGTTGTGGAGACGGCGACCGAAGTCCTCCGGCAGGCCCGTGTCCTGCAGACGGAGCCCTTCCGTGCGCAGTTTGGGCAGTTGGCGAAGGAAGGCGGCCAGATTGTCCGCCTGGTCACCGTCGAAGCGGCAGCAGCCCTCCAGCGACAGAGACGTCAGCTCGCAGCTCTGCGACACACAAAGCTACAGTACGATTCGGTCAATCCCACGAGTTTGCTGATAACCACTAGACATCTGCTTCACAAAATATCTGCTTCTCTAGTGGACACTTCCACTACTGCAACTGACATGGTCCAACGTCAGTTGTACGACTCTACCTCTGGTTGAACAAAGAGGCGCTCTAGAAGTCCGACGACGCCGGAACCGTCGCCCACTTCGTCGACGACGGCCTTGGACAAGTTGAGACAGTGCAGGCGTTGACCGAACTCCGAGCTCTCACCGTCGCCCACTAGGAAACGGTTGAGGGCGCTGACCGGCAGCAATAGGCCGCTGATGTCGAGACGCTTGAGGTTGCGCAGGGCTGAGAATGGCAAAGTGCGCACTAATCCATTGGGTGATGGATGGGGGCAGATAGTAGAAGCGAACCGCGGACGGCGCAGCCGAGCTTGAGATCGAAAACGTCGGTGCGAGCGACGGAGCTGCCGAGCAACTGGGCGTCGTCGATGCCCATCTTCAGCTCCTCGAGAAGCGGCAGCCGGCCGAGAAGACTGCAGAGCGCCCCGACGACGGCGCTCTTGTCGCCCTCCCCTTCGAACAGCTTGTGGTTTCCCAGGTTCAGAGCCTAGGACGCGGACTGTGTACAGAAAGCAAGACCTACACTTTGCATAGGCAGTTCCCCAACAAGCAAACGACTGGTACATGGCAAAGCACCTTCAAGGGTAGGTGGTTAACGCCGGTCGATGGCATGATCGACGGCAGAGCCCAGACGATCTTGGAGAGGTTTTGGAGCGTCAGGCCCACCGAGTGGAGATTGAGCGTCTCCAGACTGCCCATGTGAGGTAGGGCGGCGCCCAACTCGCCGAAAGCTTCGGCGGATCCAATTGGGTTGTGGCTAATGTCGATTAGACGCAGACTGAAGGAAGACGTGAGTCCCTTGTGTACCAATAAGAAAGGGGAGAACAATTCGGGAGCGCGAACCAGCTGTCGGCCTGGAGCGACTTGAAGAAGAGCGCGACCATCTTCGCATTCAGACTCTTGGCAGACGCGTGCAACTCGCCGTCGTTCTCTTCGGCTTGAGTAAGGCAGAAGGCCAGATTGCTGTAGAACTCTGCATCAGAAGCAGCCACTTTGTGTGTGCAAAGAGGCCCATAGACAACGAAAGTTTCACATACTGGAACGCTCCGTCTGGCAGATTCTCTTGTATCTCTCCGCCAGAGTTTCTCTGAGGTACCCAGTGACAGCAGCGACTAGCTGAACAAACGAACATGGGACGACACTGCGTTTCTCACTAAAGCCAATATTTAAACGCTATCCAGTAGACCGACCGGTGCCTCCTTCGATACCATCCCTTCCACTGGTACGGCGTCCGATAGGTCGACGCCGTCTTCGGTTCTGGGCAGAATCCGAGGGCGCTTTCCGTTGAACTTGGCATATTCATCCGCGGCCATTTCCACCAGCTTGCCTACGGTATCGTCCCTGCAAGGAGGCAGAGAGACGTCTCAGCGTCTGCGCTTGGAGGCCACAGCGCCAGCTTGCCTGCTGGAGAGCTTGAGGAGAAGGGGGTTCGCTTGAGGCATGCCGTTCTCCGACTTGAACACCACCTTGACCACCAGCGACTCTCGAGGAGAGGACGAGGACGACGGCTGAGGCGCTACTGGCGCCTGGAGCTGGCGAGGGCCCAGCGGCTGCGCAACTGCCACGGTGGGAGCGACGCACTGCGGAAGGCCGACGCCCTGCGCAGCCACGGCGCTGGTGCGTCTTCGCTTGTCCGCTGCGTAGGCCGTGATCGGAGGCTGCCTTCGTTTCTGCTGCAACCGGTGATTTGTGTTACTGTGAAGTAATTGAAACACTCACCCAGGCAGCAGTCACCTGGTTTGCGTTAGAGAAGCGCTGCAGGTCTTGCGCAGCACGATGTCCATCTCCCGAAAAGCCAGGGAGAACCACTGTGTCGCGATCGAACGCTTGCTGGTACTCGTGGTAGGCGACCATGTCGTCATCTCCGCCGTCGCTGATCACGATGGTTCCGCCGCTGCTCTGCGACTGCCAATCGAAGTCGTCGCTGCGCCGCCCAGAGAGGAGAGCGTTTCTCCTAAAGGAGGCAACTTTGATAGAGGACAATTCACTCTTATATAGGCTTGCTAAATGAACAATGACAGTGTGCGTGTGTTTGCCGACCTTGGGCTCAGTCGGTTCTCCTCTTCGCTTCTTGGAGAGCCAAGACGTCGATAAGGAGACGGCGACTTGAGACGAGGCGGGTACCGAAACGCTACCGACACCTGGCCAGTGCGGCTTCCGTCTGAAATGCAATAACTACAGTAATCACGCTCTCACATGGCTACGAAGCGAAGGGAACTACCCACGGAGCGTTTGTCGCTCGTTGCGGCGGTTGTCGTACATCGTCATAAACTCTCGCCGTTGTTGCTGTTGGCAGAATCCCCTGGGAGCTCTCTCCCTACCACCAGCCTTGGGGAGCGGGGCCGATGACCTCTTGACGAAGTTCTCTGAAAGAAAGAAGGAAACGACTAGTAGTAGTGCGTATGACACCATCCGCTTCGCGATTTGATTACGGCATCTCGTATAGTGTCGGGTTGACCAGACAGAAACCTTGAACTCTGAGCGGGTGGAAGGCGGCGAGTGACCCAAACAGTTTTCGTGGCAACTCACGCTGACGCTGTTCCTCCTTCAGCTCTTCCAACAAAGAAGTCAGCTCCGCGTGGCGCGGGTCGTCGGCCTCCTCGTGTTCGTTCCACTTCTCCAGCTTCCCCTGGATGTAGTCAACCACGGTGCGATTCTGAAGCGAGTACGTCCACCCACTTGCTAATGTCAAATGTCTGCACACAACAACTGTATAGCCAACGCTCGCGTACGTGGTCGTCCGTGGCGCAGGCCGATGCGCCGTACTCCCTGAGGACGCGCATGCAGTCGACGTGGCCGTTCACCGCCGCGTCCATCAGCGCCGTCAGTCCCACGGCGCTCACCTCCTCCTTCAAAGACAGACAACATCCGAGACGCCAAGTCGCGCAACTGAAGTACGACAGCAACTCATACATCGGTGTGCATCCCTCTGTTCCGCAACGAGAGATTTCTGGCGGGCGCGTCCGCCTTGGCATCTAAAGCGATCGGTTACAATAAATTCCACACTTCCACTATCAATGAAAGAAAATGCAGGCGCAGCAGACGGTGTTCCAGAAGAAGTCGGACGCATCCGGCGTTGCCGTAGCCCGCCGCCTCGTGGATAGGTCGCCAGCCAGCCTCGTCCATGGCGTCCACGTCGTACTGCTGCAAGAGACACACGACATACAACTCCGTCTTCAAGAAACGCTGATAGGCAGCCGAAGGCAAGTTCCCATACGCCAAAAGGACCTTGGAGGCCAGAAGGGCGGCGACGACGTCCTCGTCGCCATTGCGGCACTGGATGTGGAGGTCGGTCTCGCCCTCATTGTTCGACCTGCCCCTTCCGCGCAGTCCCAAGTCCGTTCCCTCCACGTCCACTGAAGAGCAGAGACGACGGCACTGCGCGCGCGCACACAAGTCGACACTGCTAATGGCTACACACTGGCAAGTATTGATTTGACACACCGAATGGTTCCACGAACGACCACCGCAGCCCTTACCGTAAAACTCCTCGCATTCCTCGAGATTCTTGCAGGCCAGGTCTTCTCCAAAACCGTCGTCGCCTTCGCCGGCGGACTCGTCGCCGCTGTCCGCGTCGGGAGCGGCGCCGAGAAGCTCCTCGAGACGACGCAACTCCCCGTCCACTTCGTCCAAAAGCGCAGCGCAATCGAAGGTCTTGCCGAGGACGGAGGCAAGGCAGTGCTCCTTCGCCGCCGCCTTCACGTCGGAGAGGTAGCGACGCCACTTCGTCACCACTTTGCGCCGTAGAGATTCAGCGGCCGGTGTCAAAAGGCGCTCCAGCAGAGAGTCGGCCGAGCGGAAGTTGGCGAAGACGTCAGCGGGCGGCTCCAGTAGACGCTCACTGCACTCGGCCACGCTGAGGAAGTGGTCCGCCTTCTGAAAAGCGTAGAGCGGCAATAGAAAGGGCACAACTGGATGCAAATCATCGAGTTGCGGTGACGTGCAACACTGAAACTACTGTCCTGATTGTGTCCACTCAACCAAACGATACCTGAAGAGCGTCGACGTAGTCGCTCTCGACGAGCATGCGGAATCGCTGCCTCGCCTCAAGATGTCGGCCCAACTGGACGCAGCACAGAGCGGCCGACTCTAGCGCATTGACCACCATCTTCGGCTTCTCGGGGTTGTCGTCTGGTAGGCTCCGCGCCAAGGCCGCCTATAGCAAGCCGGCTACCATTAGAATCGTAGGCAGGGCAGAGCATAAGCGTACGGCGTAAGGCTCACCATGTCGTCGTAGTGCTGCAGGGCGTAGAGGCAGAAGCCATGGTCGTTGGCGACGTCGGCGATCTTCTCCTTGCAGCGCAGTCGCCCCACCACGTCGTCACTGCCGTGGTTCTCGTGCAGCTGGTTCAGACGCAGCAAGTGGACCACTGCAACCCACCACGACAATGAACCGTGCGCAACAATGGATCCACACAACTATGGAGCGCAGCTGATATATACCAACCCGCTTTCATGCTCTCCTCGTTGTAAGATGGGGCAGGTCGCTCCTTCGCCGGCGCCGTGCGAGCAGAGACCAATTTGAGGAATGACAAGGCTTTGCCGAAGTTCTCGCGGTTGAGGTAGAACTGAAACGAAGCCGATTCTGGGGGATCCTTATCGCGACGGGTTGCAGAAAATAACTGTGGCTACCTCTGCCAACCATCGCAGGATCAGCGGTTCGTCATCCGCGTCAGCTACGCTCTTGTGCTTCTTGACGCAGCGATAGGCGGCGTGGAGCGCTGCCAGCGTCCGCATCTCCAGCGGCTCGAAGTGGACGCCGAAGCTCGCCAGAGCTCGATGGCAGCGCAGCTTCGTGTCTGCGTTGCCCGACTGCCTAGAAGCCAGGAAGACAACAATAGGTGCTCTTCAAACTACGCGATAGTATACTCCCAAAAAGAAAGGAGTCACTCGGCGAAGTGGACGGCTTTCGTGGCGTATTCCCTGAGGCTGCCTACATTCCGGTTGTTGTCGCGCAGCTCGATATCGGTCAGATTCTCGTAGATTCTCGCCTTGCGGTTGTGGACGTCCTCGCCGGACTCGAGACGGCCGCACAACTCAAGAGAACGCTTGAAGCGATCGCGAGCCTAAATTGACTTCATTCCTTGGCAGTTGGCTGCGTCAAGCACTAGTAAATCGGCGTCATACCAGAGCCAAGAACAACTGCTGCTTCGTGACGTTTCCACACGGATGTTCTCTGCTCTCTCCATCAGCAATACGTATGTCCACGCTCTTCGTTCAGTTACGTATTGCTCTCTTCGTGAATTTCGACGTGTACATAGAGGTCGAGTTCGAGTGCGACCGCAAAAGTGTTCGAAACTTCACAGAGAGACATAACAAGTCGTCGCGGACACGACGGCGACGTCCGCTTTTGTGCCCGACGTCGCGGTCGACGTCTGGAGCAGCTTGAAGGTGAAAGTCGATACAGAGTAGAACTCGACATCGGTAGGTCCGATCCACTCCAAAGTTGGCAACAAGGTACAACTCGACGCGGAGGTAAAGATAGGCGAGGTCTCGAGTCGGTCGGATGTCTGGTTATACTACTACGTGGACTTCCGACGTGTAGGAGGTCGACTTCGGTGCACCCGCACAAAACTGTTCGACACTTCACAAGAAGACATAACAAGTGGTCGCGAACACCACGACGACGTCCGCTTTAGTGTACGACGTCGCGTTCGACGCCTGGAGCAGCTTGAAGGAGAACGTCGGTTCAGAGTACAACCGTACAAAAAGTGTGCGCAATGTTCCATATGAATAATATGATGAATTATGGTGTCTTTTGTTGTGGCTGAAACATAAATGCGTGAGATGGCAAGGAGTGCTTATTTTGTTGTTGATATTTGGTTTTAATTATGTTTTTGTGTAGTTCGTGAAACATTTCGTGCGTATTTTAGTTTCCGTTGCGATACAATTTTAGCTTTCATTGCGACACCCTTTATAGCTTTCGTTGTGCGCAATTTGTTCGCGCATATCAACGTCGCCATGCCGCGAAAAAGAAAAGGTTCTTTGCCCGCGGCTGGCTCATAGGAACGGAAGAGGAGGAGCAGAATTACTCGATCGTCCAGTGGAGATAACATGGAGCGGTCCAACAACGCAGCTCGAGAGCGCAGCCGGCGCAGACCGCAGTCCAGGACGAGCCGAGGCGGGAGCGGTCGACCCGCGTCTCGAAAGCGCAGCCGGCGCGCAGACCGCAGTGCCAGGACGAGCCGAGGCGGAGCGGTCGACTCACGCAGATCGAGAGCGCAGTCGGCGCGCAGGCCGCAGTCCAGGACGAGCCGAGGCGGAGCGGTCGACTGACGCGTCTCGGAAGCGCAGCGGGCGCGCAGGCCGCAATCCAGGACGAGCCGAGGCGGAGCGATGGAGTGATGCGTATTCGGAAGCGCAGCTGGCGCGCAGGAGCAGAAGCCAGGTCGAGCTGAGGTACATCGGTCATTTGACGCGGCCTAATGCGGCTACGGCTACGGCTTGCTTGTGCTAAATGTGGGTTCTTGATTTTGCAGGCTTGCTTGGAGAGGCGCCTCAGAGAACTATCAGCGGCACGTGGTGATAAGGAAAAATTTCAACGACTACAGGCCACGGTCTGTCAATGTGCACTACCTATTTTTACGTTCTTGTTTGGGGCAGAGGTGAATACGTCAACTTCCTGCACGGATGTGTCTGACGTCTTAGGAAAAGCGGCGGTATGCGGGCCTAGCCGTGGGGCAGGACGTGTTTGACGAGCGCGCTCTGCTAGATTGGCTACTGCTGTGGGCCGATGGAGTTCG